>CM046448.1:17870770-17885770 GCA_025506515.1 Flaveria trinervia
ATTAGGGTTGGTGATCCGCTAACAAAAGTTTTATTTCTATAAGCATCGTAATAAGAAGGTTTAAGGTTAAATTTTATAAGTGTAATATATATGTGGGGTTTAGTTTAAAAATAAAAGCATGATAAATTTCATGTTCCAAAAATCAATATAAATAAATGTATATGATTGGCACCTTTACGTTATTATACCAATCAAGTTTGTAGATTAGGACATGTCTAGAGTGCATACAGCATACGTACACGTGTAGGTAACTTATAAAGCCCACAAATAAAATGAAATAGAAATAAAATAAATAATATGGTAGGATTAAATATTAAATTTGTTTTGATTAGGAATGGAATGCTATAAAAGGGAGAGAAAGTGTGGATGAGCATGAACCAGACAGGGAGGCCTGGAAACACCTTTGTACCAGCTTTCTAAAGGGGAGATTATGATTATTGCATAATTAAAAAACAAAATCAATTATGTATTCTTAAAATAAACAATTATGGAAATGAATGTATATAATAAATTTTTTTCTTTTCTTTATCTTTTAATGAATGATTTTGAAGAAAACATCAAACAAGCATCAAGAATGGGGGAAAATGATTCTTGATTATGTATTTATGTGTTCTTGAATTCTTTTTTTCTTTTTATCTATCTTTTGATGTGTATTTATGGGGTTTTGCCCATTAGTTTTACTGTTTTAACGTTATGTGTAACTGTTACAACTTTAATAAGTTTTACACATTTGAAATTAGATTGTGTACTAATTCTATTTAATGGTAGGACAATTTTGTTTTAAGTTAGCTCTATTAGTTAAGTATTTCAAGCATCCTATCACTTCTCATTTTATAAAGTACAAAAGGGGTTTTGATAGTGTGTTTTAGGGTTTTTATCTTCATCAGAAAGACGTGTTCTAAAATCAATCTATTATGTTTAATTGCTTGTTTTCCTTTTACAAACAACCATTAGTTTTGTTTGATTAGGTCAATATATAGAGAAAATGCCAATTTAGTCTCTGTGGTTATATTAGATTGCATATCGATTCTCAAGTTTTTAAAATTGGAAACGTAATCCAAAGTTTACACCCAATTGCAAGATTGGTCCCAAACATTAAATTCTTGCTATGTTTTAGGGTTAAGTAGGAACGATCTAGTAATTTTGTATTTCCTTTTATTTGTATGTTTAATAAGTCTCTAAATAGTATCCTAATTCTCCATCGATATTCATCCTCTCCTTCAACCTCTCTGTTTCATTCAATTAAAAAATGTTATTCTTTGACTTATAAAAAATAAATTAGCAATCACCTTTGCAGGTGAAAAATGATCAATTTCGATAATTTTATCCTCATCTTCTTAAAATTTGGTACAAGATTTTAAAGAAGCTTTTTCACTAATACTCTCTTCTTGCTTGCAAATCAAACAAAAAATTACAGAGATTTCACAACAAAATCTTGAAATCATCTATTGAAATCAAGAATTGTGTTTCAAAAGCTCATTCTATCTGCAAAACTAGGGCTATCAGTAGCATTTTATAAAACAAATATCTATAAATAAAATTATATTTTATAAAACAAATAAAATAAAATTAGTACTAATATTTATGATGATTTATTTAGACGAAAATGGTTAAAGATAAATAAAAGTAAAGAAATAAATTAAAAAAAACATAAAGAAAGAAAATAAAAGATTAATAACAACATATTTCGTCATTTTAAGTGTTGGGCAACGTGATGATTTAAAAAAAAGTTTATAAAAATAAAAGTGATTAGAAAAGAGAAAAAAATTAAAAAATGTAAATAAAATAAAAACAAAAAGGAAGAAATAATAGATTAGTAAAAATTACATATTTCGTCCTTTAATGGGTAAATGTAAAATAATTTTTTATAAAAAAACTAACTGAAAAAATTAACTTTTGTTAGTAAAAAGTACAAAAACGAGATATGTTTTCAAATAAAAGACGTTCACTGTAGTTATCAAAATTTAAGGATAAGATTTATAATTCTAGCTATATTTAAATGACAAAATTTGTAATCTATTCTTACATTAAATACCATTACTTTCTCTCTTTGCTTTTCAATTAATTAATAATTTTTTCATACCTTTATTATTATATTTTTTCTTTTATCTATTCACCAAAAACTTTCAAAAATATTAAATATATTTATAGGGGTTGTACTTTGTTTTCTCAGATATGAAAGAAAATGATACAATCCTCATTAATTTTATAATCTCTTTCACTCACAATTACTTATAGCCATCCCTCGTAATATAAGGCACCCATTTGCATGCATATGGGGAACGGCCTGTGAATGCTCTGAAGGTCTCAAACAAGCACCCTACGCGTGTGGGTGATCGGGTGATGAAAGTTTAATGTTTAACGACTTTATTTTCATGGTTTATATGTAAATATATGAGAAGTAGAGTTACTTTTGGGATTATTTTGTGTTTGTAGGTTAAACGTGAAGAATACGAAGAAATTGGAAGAAACGGGACAAGAATTAGAGCTTGAGAGTAAAGATAAGATAACCAAAGTTCTTAGACTATGGCAACTTAAAACGAGCATAACTTGAGTTAGAAAAAGAGTTACGGGACCTACAACCTATCAACATAAAGCTCTCGAAAAGTTACACATGAAAATCTACTTTGTGCAAGGGGTGGCGCCACTGACGCCATTGGTGTCAGTAAATCCAAAACCTTTTGACTGATGCCTCCTCTAACGCCTAGCCTGACTCTGGTGCCCGAATTTGTTGACATTTGACCTAATTTGAGGGGTTTTAAAGGGGAATAAACCCTAGGACGAAAATAACATGTTTACACATCAATCTTGGGTGAGAATTAAACATCTTTGATCATTCTCAATCTCCTCCATTATCAAGATCATTAATTCTACAAGATTCACATGATCAATTACAATTGTGTGAAAGATTCAATGATAGGCAAGGCTAGTTTGTTTGTGATTCACTTTGGGGGACAAGTTTCTGCAAGTTTATATTTTTCTTAGTTGTAATCTATATTTGGGATTGGATCTTAAACCACTTAAGTTCTTTTAGATTAAATTTATGATTTGATTATTTAAACGGTTTGATTATGTTTAAACCTAATATTGATCCTCTATGACTTTGGTTGTCTTTAATCATTGTGTGATTGAGTATTAAAATTAGGGTTTAATTATTCAAATTGATAATTATGTGAATAAGGTCCTTTAAACCCTAATCCATGATTATGTAAGGCCCCGTTCCCGGAGACCTCACAGTTAGTCAATCACAGCTGTTAAAACATTAAAACTTATAATTATACAAACTTAAGCAGCGGAAATAATTTATCAAAAACCATTCATTTTATTTAGAACACTGTTGTTAAGCAATACATCATTATTTTACTATTTACAAAATAATTGTTTTACTGCATTACAAAACAACAGCGACATAGAATACGAATGGATGTCAGTCTTTCCCTGCCGAGTAGCTTCACCCTCGTGCCATCCTCAGCAATAATTACCTGCCAACTGAAAATGTATAAAAGTCAGTGTTGCTGAGTGAGTTCTAGTTTTAAAGTAATAAAATACTTTCTGTATGTTGTATATGAAAATACCCTTTTCTATAAAATACAACTCTGTATATGTGAGCATGCATTAACTATATGAACAGATAATGTTCGTTCTCTTTACTGTATGCCTTTTATGTTCTGTAAACTTTTATCTTTATCTTTCACTTTCTGTATGGACCAATGAACAATACCCCAACTGTATGCACAATGGACTACGGGTGATGGGCCATCTATATCCCTCGAAATGGTCAACTATATCCCTCGAAAGGTCAACTGTATCCCTCGAAAGGGTCAACTATATCCCTCGAAAGGGTCAACTATATCCCCCGAAAGGGTTCTTTGTACTGTATACAAGGCCGACCCAGGATGAATGGAGTATCGAGTCTTGTGAGCTTCATCCAAAATCCTCACACGTAGATCCCCAAAACGAGGAACCCACACTCGTCCAAATCGGGTTTTAACACCGAGTGTGTTTTCACCTAATTCCCCAACCAGACCTCTTATTCTTTCAGTGTTTAGATGATCTTCTTTCAGTGCCTTATCTTGAAATTCTTTGACTTGCTTTATTACCTTAGAGGTCATGATCAGTTGATATTCTTTCACCTGAATTGGCTCAGGCCTCTCCTTTCGGCTAAGAGCATCAGCCACCACGTTGGCCTTGCCCGGATGGTAATAGATCTCGCAATCATAATCCTTTATAAGCTCCAACCATCTTTTGTGCCTCATGGTCAGATCCTTCTGCTCGAAGAAGTACTTCAAGCTCTTGTGGTCAGTGAAAATGGTGCACTTCGTCCCGTACAGATAGTGCCTCCAAATCTTCAATGCAAAGACCACAGCTGCTAGCTCCAAGTCATGAGTGGGATAATTGACCTTATGAACTTTCAACTATCAGGATGCATAGGCTATAACCTCCCCTCTCTGCATTAACACACACCCAACCCCGAGTAAGAAGCATCTGAATACACCACCAAATCCTCGCTTCCTTTGGGTAATGACAAGACAGGGGCTTGGGTCAGTCTGGCCTTCAACTCCATAAAAGCCCTTTCTTGCTTTTCACCCCACATGAACATTACATCCTTACGGGTCAGCTTAGTCAACGGGGAGGCTATCTTGGAGAAGTCCTGAATGAACCTTCGATAATATCCTGCTAAGCCCAAGAAACTACAAATCTCGGATGGCGTCGTTGGAGATTTCCATTGCATTACAGCCTCTACCTTAGCAGGGTCTACCATAATCCCCTTGGGATTTACCACGTGACCTAATAATTGAACTTCGCGCAACTAGAATGCGCACTTGGAGAATTTTGCATACAATTTCTCCCTTCTCAATGTCTCTAAAACCTCTCGAATGTGATCGGCATGCTCCTCCTCGCTCTTCGAATAAATCAGGATGTCATCAATAAACACAATCACTGATTTATCTAACATTGGCCGACACACTCGATTCATCAAGTCCATAAAAGCAGCTGGCACGTTAGTTAGACCAAAAGACATAACGAGGAACTTGTAGTGTCCATAACGCGTACGGAAAGCTGTCTTAGGAATGTCTGTTCCTTCACCTTCAATTGATGGTAGTCAGATCGTAAATCTATTCTCGAGAACCAACTGGCACCTCGGAGCTGGTCAAACAGATCATCAATTCTTGGTAGGGGGTATCGGTTCTTCACCGTCAACTTGTTCAGCTCTCGGTAGTCATGCACATCCTCATACTACCGTCTTTCTTCTTCACAAACAGGACCAGAGCACCCCAGGGAGAGATACTCGGTCTAATGAACCCCTTATCGAGCAGCTCTTGCAACTGCTCCATCAGTTCTTTCATTTCTATCAGAGCTAACCGATACGGTGCCTTGGCAATGGGTTGAGCACCAGGTATGAGATCAATTTGGAACTCAATCTCGTGATCCGGTGGCACACCGGGTAAGTCTTCTGGGAATACATCCGGAAAGTCACACACCCCTGGTACTTCGGATAGTTGTGGTACCGACGCATCCACATCTTTTACGTAGGCCAAGCAGGCACTACATCCACGTCTTATGCACCTCCCTGCCACCGCCATCGAAATCATCTTCGGGATCGTAGTAACGCGATCTCCATGAATCGTAACCAAACTCTTATCGGGCGCAACTAATTGAATCATCTTCTTGCGACACACAATGTTTGCTTCATAGGTTGCTAACTAGTCCATCCCTAGTACTACATCAAATCCACCTAGGGGTATCACATGTAACCTAGAAAGAAACAAACTATGACCTTCTAGTTCTATGGCACAGTCCTCTATCAGTGGACTTAACAATAGTAGTTTCTACATCGAATGGTGTACTGACCTTTCTACTACTAACAGGCAACTTAGCACAGAAATTAGTGGAAATAAAACTCCTGCTAGCACCGGAATCAAACAATACAGAGGCACAAATTTGGTTTACTAGAAACATACCTGACATAACATCGGGATCAGCTCTGGCTTCCTCCCGGGTCATAGTGTAAGCTCTAGCACTTACCCTCTGCCATCCTTCCTCCGGCTTCTTTTTCTCTGCTCCAGAGCTCTTCGCCCTCGGCTTCTTACAGTCCCTAGCGATGTGGCTAGGCTGACCACACCTGAAGCATATGTTCATCCCCATCTTGCACTCACCAGTATGCTTCCTTCAACATTTGTCACACCTCCTCGGCCCTGATCTTGACGACACTCCACGGTCGTTCACCTTCATCTTCTTGTTGTTTGAAGTGAAACTACCACGTCCAAATCTCTTCCCATTCCTGTTCCTTCCATCCCCACTCGTCTTCTTCACCTCAGCCACCACCACCTCGCGCTCATCATATAATCTACCAGCTAAATCAACCGCCGACCTAAAAGTGCTCGGTCGGGCGGCGATCATATGCCTACGCATATCCGCCGACAACCCCTGGATGTATCTTTTAATCTTTCTTGATAGTGGTGTCACTTGATCGGGAACCAGCCGTGCCATTTCATTAAATTTAGTGGTGTACTGCTGGTCTGTCATCATTCCCGCCTCCAGCTGTAGGAATTCTCTTTCTACCTTGTCCATCTCTTTGTGAGGACAGAATTCCTCAATCACTAAATTCTTCAGTTCAGACCATCTTATTCTCCTAATGGCCCTGCTACCATCGGCTTAGACAATGTTGTCCCAACAGCACAAAGCCGAGTCCACAAAAGAGTGGGTAGTGAATTTCACCTTCTAATCTTCACGGCACTCACTGATGTCAAGAACAGCCTCCATTTCCCTCACCCACCGGTGAGCAGCCGCAGCAGTGCCGTTTCCATCAAAAGTAGGGGGCTGCATCTCATAAACGCCCCATAGTTATAGCCTTGGGTCGCCTCCGACGCATGCTCCTCTTCTTCCTCCTACTCATCATCCGAGAGAATCGTTTCCAACTCTGGTTGTTCCCGTCCTCCCGAGGACCTGTTTCTTTCCTTTCTTTCCCCTTCATCACTTCGGTCACCACAGACGGTAGAATTGTCTGCATGACCTGGTGAACCTCTTCCACCACAGCCTCCTTTACTGAGGCTCTCATATTGGCGCTCTCATCACCACCCTCCGGATGAGGGGTCTCTAGTTCTTCATGAACCACTTTCTTGACTCTAGGTCTCCCTCTCTTGGGTCGCAGAGCAGCACCATGACCTCCACCACGAGAGGCTTTTGAAGATCTACGGCCAGCCATCCTCAAAAGCACACTATAAGATTCAAACACTAACGCGGTCATTTAAGGTAACACTAGTTTATCTCAAGTTTAGTAAGTCCCTAATTACAGTGGCTAGTTGTGATTAGCCACTTACTTTACTCTTCATACCCCAAGCATCTCCTATCCTGACTTAATCAGCATCTAAATCTACTAAGAGCACATAATCAAATAGCATGCGCACATAATACCGGTTAACATTAGGAAAAGACATACCTGATGGCACGTAGCTACTCGGGCTGACATCCCTCAATTTGTCCTATTTTTAGTTTAAGTTTAGGTTTTAAAAGTTTATTTAACCCAATTCTCTTAAACTTTGGCTCTGATACCAACTTGTAAGGCCCTGTTCCCAAAGACCTCACAGTTGGTCAATCACGGTAGCTAAAACATTAAACCTTATAATTATACAAACTTAAGCAGCAGAAATAATTTATCAAAAACCATTCATTTCATTTAGAACACTATTGTTAAGCAATACATCATCATTTTACTGTTTACAAAAGAATTGTTTTACTGCATTACAAAACAACAACGACATAGAATACGAATGGATGTCGGTCTTTTCCTGCTAAGTAGCTTCACCCTCGTGCCATCCTCAGCAATAATAACCTGCCAACTAAAAATGTATAAAAGTAAGCGTTGTTGGGTGAGTTCTAGCTTTAAAGTAATAAAATACTTTCTGTATGTTGTATATGAAAATACATTTTTCTGTAAAATACAACTCTGTACTGTATATGCGAGCATGCATTAACTATATGAACAGATAATGTTCGTTCTCTTTACTGTATGCCTTGTATGTTTTGTAAACTTTTATCTTTATCTTTCACTTTCTGTATGGACCAATGAGCAATACCCCAACTGTATGCACAATAGAAAACGAGTGATGGGCCATCTATATCCCTCGAAAGGGTCAACTATATCCCTCGAAAGGGTCAACTGTATCCCTTGAAAGGGTCAACTATATCCCTCGAAAGGGTTCTGTGTACTGTATACAAGGCCGACCCAATCACGCAGGACACGCTGCAAAGGTCCTGCCAATCTCAATTGATTGGCCCTGTGTGCATAATAGGGTAGCTAACCCGCAACACAGTTGAGCTAACGACAACATGGTTGTGTAGCTCCTGTAAGCTTGCAAGACTTGTTAACATTTTATTAATGTTCCTCTTCTTTTCTTTATTGCTCTTTCTCTTTATTATTACAAAATGCTTTATGTTACAATAATAAACATACCACGTAAAGTCACACACTATAAGTAATAATAATAATAGCAATAATAATAATAAGGAACAATAATAAGCATGCATGAAACATCATCATAAATAAGCCCCAATCAACCTCGGTCAAAACCCTAAAAGCACAGACTACCAGAAAATTCTATAAAAATTTCTAAGTGCTTAGGCGCTTTGGCACTATTTGGGCGCATGAGCCCTGTTTGGGAGTTTCATCACTATGTAGGCGCATCAGCCAACACAATCATTTATCACTTAGGCTCAAGAACTATTCAAGGGCATGGGCACTATTCGGGCGTATGAACACTTAGGCGCATGGGTTACTCGGACGCATGGACACTTAGGCGCATGAGCCACTTGGGCGCATGGGCACTATTGGGGCGCATGGCCCTACACTTAGTCGTCGACTAATATTTCTGGACCACTGTTCAGGCGCATGGGCTATACTTAAAACATTTCTAAGGCAATCTTAGGCGCATGGGCTACTGTTTAGGCGCATGGATTACACTTAAATCCTTCTAAGGCATTTTCAGGCGCATGAGCCTTATCTAGGCGCATGGACCTTCTGTGTAGCATGTTTCCAGTATGTTTTCAAACCCAATCATCAAACCCATTTGTTCTAAGCTTAACATGGCTATTCTAAACATGAATAACCTATAATCATTCAACAATTAACACCCAACATGCACAATACATACGGGTAAACATACATAAACTTTGTAAAATCATTTTAATACATTTTCAGCCCCAAAGATAGTTTAAAACAAGTAAAAATCAGGGTCTAGAACTCACCTGATGCAACTTGGGTGTTTCTTCCTTTCTAACCCGCTTGCAATTGAGTTTAAACGCCTAAAAACAACACCAAACACACACACCCGAGCACATACACAAACACATAAGCACATATGCATATAACCGGGGTAAAACCCGTCATAAACACTTAAAAACCACGAATTCTTACCTTGAATTCAATTTCTTTTCTTCCTCTCTTATCTTCAACCGAGAGTTCCTCTGCTCTCTCTTTCTAAAACCGAAAGAAAGAATGATGTGAAGGGAGGGTGGGCGGCCATGCCCACCTTTACACCAACTTTTTCAAAGATTTGTTCTTTTGGACACTTTTAGTCCCTCCACTTGGACTTTATTGTTTTTCTTTCATTTATTCTACATGTCTTGTCTTTTTAAAGTAACCGGGTGTTACAGATTATCACTTAAATCACATCATGTATAAGTCACTATTAATGACTTCTCACTAGGTTTTATTCGAGAAAAATTAGAACTTTACCAAACCTGAATCCTGAAGTGGGTTGCTTTCTCTTCAATATTGTTAAAAACTTAGACTTTTATTTTCTTAATTTGATTCTTTCTCAATTCAATTAATCAAACAATTTCCTTTTTAATGTTTAATAGTTTTAAATTAATCATTGCTAGCACTGTCCTATAATTCCTTGTGGATTCGACACCCTGCTTGCTCTTTACTACTAAAGTTGATTATTTTAGCCATTTTAGACCTCAAATTGAAATCAACTTATCTTCAACAGTAAGCCCTATTGCACATGGTAGATCTTTTGAAGCTAGACCGCAAGGCTTGAACATGTTGCCATATTTTTATGGTAAGGGAACTAAGGAACCTTACTTTCATATTTCTGAATTTGAAGCGGTGTGTGGCATAATTGGAGGACAAGGGTTTACACTGGATCAAGTTAAGCTAGTATTGTTTCAATTAAAATTGAAGGATGCTGCAAAACAATGGTTTCTATCTTTACCATCCGCAAGCATCTTTACATGGGAGGATATGCAAAAACAGTTTTTAGAAGAGTATTACACACCTCAACGAATAAGTGATGCAAGAGCTAATATTCGGAACTTCCAACAACAACCGGGTGAGCTTTTTACGAGGCTTGGAAAAGATTTAAATAATTGTTAAGAAATTTCCCTCATCATGACATTCAAAAATAGGAGTTGATCAATGCATTCTATGATGGCTTATCCACTGATGAAATACAGGATGTGAATTCCAATATGGGAGGAACATTTCTTTCTAATCATGTCGAGGTGGATTGGAACTTTTAAAGAAGATGGCAGTGAACTCAAAAAAGCAAGCTCAATCTAATAGGAAGAAGAAACATGCCATTGTTAGATCTGCGGGTACTACTAACTCCAATGAAAGATTAGAGCAATTGGAGAAAGCCAATCGAATGTTGGAAAGTCAATTGGCGAGTTTGAATCTTAATGGAGGAAATGTGACACCTGAAGTGGTCTAGTTTTTCTGATGTGTGAAGGATGTGGTGACTTGGGATATGCTATTAGGGATTGCCCAATGCAAGTAGGTCGAGCGGAGCAAGTGGTTAACCAAGTATATGGTGATCAAAAGCAATATGATATAAATTCTAATACATATCATTTTGGTTTGCGTAATCATCCCAATTCTAAGTATGGTAACACATCTAACCAATCTATTCCTTATTTTCAAGTACCAAATCAAGGAGGTCGACCATATCAGAATCAACAACCGACGTATAACATCCAAAACTACAATCAATGGGGTACAACAAAGGATATCAAGGAAATTATCAACCTAATGTTGACCAAGGAGGCTCAAACAACTTATTAGAAATAATGGACTTCCTTAGAGAAATTAAGAAGGACAATGCGGTGTGAGACAAAATAATAGAGACATTAGCTATGCAAGTTGGGCATATAGCAAAAGAGATGTCACAATTGAGAAGAAATCCAAGAACATTACCTAGCGACACTACCTTAAATCCTCAACATCAAACCTCTAGTATACAGAACACAAAGAGTGTGCAGATCAATGCAATAAGTACCATATCAAGTTGTAATCAAGTTATCAAAAGTAAAGAAAAAGAGGCTGATTAAGTAGATAAATATAAGAAAGTTGAGGAGAGAGACCAAGGAGCACCTGTTATTCCAATCAAACTCGAGAAAGTTAAAATTAGTAGGGCTCTTTTGGACTATGGAGCTGGTGTTAGCATCTTGCCAGGTCCATTGTATGATCAATATGAGTTTGGCACTTTTAAAGAAGTTGACACCATTATGGTGTTAGTTGTCTCAACTCAGGGGATGGTGAAATATGTAGTAATCAAAGTGGGAGAATTTTACTACACTATGGATTTTATGGTACTTGATAATTCATACCAGAGGACGTGGGAGCAACCTCAAGTCATATTGGGTAGACCATTTTTAGCAACTACATATGCTCAAATTAACTGCCGATATGGAACAATTGACATGACTTTGGAAATCCGTAAGTTTCATTTTGATATATTTTCCAAGTCTATCGATTATTTTGTTAACGATAAACCTAGTGAGGTGGGTATTGCTGACGAGTGTGTTTCTCCTTATATTCCACATACAAGTGATGACACCACTTTCGAGATTGGTTTTAAACATGATATGGCTAAGCTTGTAAATCTAAGGAAAAATAAATAATTGGTGAAGAAGATGTACACTATTAAGGATAACCCAAAAGGAAGAAAAAAGTGGATGATCCACCTAATCCTGTGAATATCCGAGTTATGGAGATGGTGTTTGGAAGAAAATGGAATGACTTAGAAAACCTATCGAATCATTTAAAGAATATTACTTAGGAAATTCCTGAGGAAAGCACCCCATTCGACCACCATGAGTGTCGATAGGTACGGTCTGGTTAAAGACCTAAAACTTAGCACTACTTAGGAGGCAACACAAGGTATTTTGTCTTTTTAGTCTTTTTATTGTTTATTTATGATTTTATTTTATTTTATTTTAAGAACTTTATGGGTGGGTTCACTAGAAACCCTTACGAGACTACACTCGTCCACCGCGGTCTACCGAATGGTTTAAAAGGCTTGTTGCATATGCTAAATGCAATTTTGATTCCTACGAAAGTGAGTTTAGGACTTATATCATTAAAGTGATTGTTTTTATATTTATTTAATAAAATTAACTATTTTTAATCAATTTACACTTAAAAATTGCATTGAGGACAATGCAATATTTTAAGTGTGAGGAAATAGATGCATTATTGATTTAAATGTGAGCTGCTAATCATGAAGTGAGAACTTTAATTCTACACGGGTTTTAGTATGTCTTATATGTTAGTGGACGAGATGTTGAAGATCACTAGTACAATTGAAGATCTTGCATAAAGATATAATCAGTTGAATTTGTTTCCCTTATTAATTGTTAAAAATAGTTAATTTGTAGTTAGTTTTTAACTTTCGATTATTGATGGTGAGTCCTCGACTGATTGTAAATGTTTTGTGAATGTGATAAGATTAGTGTGTAATCTTAAAATTTTATTGTTTTCACACTAATAGTAACACTTAGTACATTGGGGGCAATGTACATTTTAAGTCCGGGGATGAGGGTAGTTATGGAGAATTAAGGAAAAAACAAAGTTACATCCTGTCAAGCATCAATTTTTGCAAAAGTCTTTTAGTAAAGTTTAGCGTGTTTATGAAATCAGAATTTTCAATATAAGTCACTTGTTATTTATTAAAAGATTGATATAGATCATAGGTCATGGCCATATTCTTTAAGTTTCGGGGAAAGTTTTCTAGCATGTTATTTTTGGAAATGTGATGGATGCCTGGTTAGGGTTAACGGGTTTTGATACATAAACTCATGTGCAAATCGGTAGCCTAACTTCCTACTTGATGAGATTTTGAGCCTAATACTTAAACACAATTATATATTCATTTGTTGAGAGTAGACCATATACCCTTTTGTTGCAAAACTTGTATTGTTTGATGCATATCAAGACTATAAGCAAAGTGTTACACGTAAATGAAAATGTCAATTTAGGAACCTATTTACTTGTTATCGGTTGTTATTTTTATCTATCCTAACCTTTAATAGCCTGTTGAGCATTAAGTCATTCAATTGTTAAAATCGACAAATAAAGACCAAGTTGTTAGTTGATAACCAATCGTTAAGCCGTTCAAAGTAAAAGAGCATTCGAAGTCAAGCTTATATTATGAAAAAAATTGAAAAAAATGAAAATAAAAGAAAATAAAAAAGAGAGAAAAAGTAGTGGTTCAAAAAGTATCAAAGTGACTTAGATCCGAGAGTCATGATAATAAGGATGGTCTAACGGTTTGGTTTATATTTTTGTTCCTGTTAGCCACTTTTAAAAGCCAAAATTTTCCTACCCATGCCAACACCCAAAAACCCATAAGTCCTTTAAATATGTGCAAGATCTATGCAAGTGGTGGAGGTGTGATTGCTATACAAGCTTATGTGCACAAGATGGTATATTGGTTATTGAGTGATAGACTAGTACATATTTTACTAGTCCAGATATAAACCAAGAAGCGTGAATTATTATGAGGGGTGTGTACATGAGACTAAAAATCAAAATCACGATAACCTTACTGGGGTGATGTCCTATTTTGTTTATAGTTGACTTGCTAGAATGTAAATCTATTGAGCAATGTAAATCTTATAAATAAGGGCATGACCTTGTACCTTATTTTATTTGTAATAAGTGACTAGTGATTTATATTCTTAATGATGGTTTTATAAACTACAATTGAGCTTTGCTTGAGGACAAGCAAAAGGTAAGTGTGGGATTGTGATCGGGTGGTGAAAGT
This sequence comes from Flaveria trinervia, assembly GCA_025506515.1. Lineage (NCBI taxonomy): Eukaryota > Viridiplantae > Streptophyta > Magnoliopsida > Asterales > Asteraceae > Flaveria > Flaveria trinervia. The sequence goes on from CM046448.1 coordinate 17,884,819, forward strand.
TTAATGTTTAACGACTTTATTTCCATGGTTTATATGTAAATATATGAGAAGTAGAGTTACTCTTGGGATTATTTTGTGTTTGTAGGTTAAATGTTAAGAATACGAATAAATTAGAAGAAACAAGATGGGAATTGGAGCTCGAGAAGTAAAGATATGATAAACCGAAGATTTTGGACAATGATAACTTAAAACGGGAATAACATGAGCTAGGAAAAGAGTTACGGGACCCACGACCTATCAACGGAAAGCTCTCAAAAAGTTACACATGAAAATCTACTTTGTGCAGGGGATGGCTCCACCGACGCCATTGGCGTCAGTAAATCCAAAACCTTCTGACTGACGCCTCCTCTGACGCCTAGCCTGACACTGGTGTCCGAATTTGTTGATATTTGACCTAATTTGAAGGGTTTTAAAGGGGAATAAACCCTAGGACGAAAATAACATGTTTACACATAAATCTTGGTGAAAATTAACCATCTTTGATTATTCTCAAGCTCCTCTATCATCAAGATCATCAATTCTACAAGATTCACATGATCAATTACAATTGTGTGGAATATTCAATGATACGGCAAGGCTTGTTCGCTTGTGATTCACTTTGGGGGACGAGTTTCTGCAAGTTTCTATTTTTTTAATTGTAACCTATATTTGGGATTGGATCTTAAACCACTTAAGTTCTTTTAGATTAAATTTATGATTTGATTATTTAAACGGTTTAATTATGTTTAAACCTAATATTGATCCTCTATAACTTTGATTGTCTTTAATCATTGTGTGATTGAGTATTAAAATTAGGATTTTATTATTCAAATTGATAATTATGTGAATAAGATCCTTTAAACTCTAATCCATGATTATCACTTAAATCACATCATGTATAAGTCACCATTAATGACTTTTCACTAGGTTTTATTCGAGAAAAATTAGAACTTTACCAAACCTGAATCCTGAA
>CM046448.1:17890770-18041560 GCA_025506515.1 Flaveria trinervia
GAGGAGCTACTTGAGTAGGAGTTGGTTGAGCATCCTCTGATTACACATCCTCTGGATGTTCTGACTCATCCTGAGGACTGGAGATGAATGCTTATTCTTTCTTCTTTGACTTTGGTTTAGAAGCCATCTTTTTCTCCTCTTCGAACTTTTTAACTGAGAAGACTGGCCTGCAGCACCTGGTTGATCTTCATTTTCTTTCTCAGTTGGGTTTTCCTCTCTTACAGGGTCAGATTGAGAGGGGACAGAACCCTGCTGTGGATAAGAAGATGAAGCTTGCTGAGATTCAGCAGGAGGTTCAGATTGTGATGTCTCTGCTTGTTCAACCTTAACTTCCACTTCAGGTGGAGCTTGACTTGGAGGGGAGTGTAAACAATCAGCTCTCCACTTTTGATATTCTGCTTGATTACCCTTGTATGCTCATCCATAGTGGATAGATACATAGGGCCAAGTCTCCTTCCGAAGAATCCATACAGCTTCAAGAAGCTCATCATCCTCTGCCTATCAGCAGAGTTTACAACTTCTTGACTTTACAACTTCTTGACTTTACAACTTCTTCCCTTAGCTTCTTTTTGGTTGTCTTTCTTTCATTGACTATCTCTTGTTCAAGTTTTTTGAGATACTCAAACTCAACATAGTCATAGGGTACAAGAAGAAGTGCAACTGCCTGGTAGAGACCTGTGGCACTCAGGTAGTTGATCATTTTGATCCTGTCTTATTCTCTATCTACTTGAGGTTCTTGTGGCACCACATGCTCTTGCTTAGGAATTTTTTGAACTGGGGAAAGAGAAGGCACATGATTGTATAATCTTTTTTTCTTCTTTCTTCTTTGGTTTGAAGAAGTAATTTTGCATCCTCTACCTCCTTTCTTTCCTTTGACAATTCCTTGTTAACCAGTTCATTCAACTCATCTAAGGGGAGAGAAACAATGTTCTCTATGTCGTAGTTCCTGGTCTGCAGGTAGTTGATCCTGATGCCCTCAACTTATCATTTTTGAGTATCTAGTCTGGGGGCAGCCTTGATAGTAGACTCCATGAGCCTTGTAGACCTAGAAGAGAAACCTTCTCCTCTTTGCCTCTTTTCCTCTCTCTCTCCTCCTTCTCAATCTCCTCATATGTCATTTTTCTTTTCCCTTTGTCACTCACAGACCTTTGTGACTCAGGGTAGAGAGAGCTTTGGCCTTCATTGCTTGGTGTAGCATCCAAGCTCCGGACAGAGAGAGGTTGAGAAGCACCTTCACCAGTAGGTGTCTCAAAAGGGATATGAATCTCTGTAGCAGTTGATGATGATGAGACAGGGCTCTCAGGTTCGCCATTGGGCCTTCAGTCAAGGTTTCCCCTATGAAACTAATCTTAGGGTCTGCCTCAACATCCAGTTGACCGATGGCATTGCCTAATTGCCTAAGTCTCCTTCTGAAGCTAAACTCTACAGTGATTTTGTCTTGGATACTTTGAGCCAACCTGTTAACTTGTCTTGATTGGCTTGGATTGACAAGTGGCATGTTGACTAGATCCAGACCTTCATAGAAGTTCAAGGTCAGAAAGTTGAAGACCTCTTGCTGCCCTTGAACTCTTATGATGATTAGGGCTCTCCTGTTGCTGTCATACCTCCACCCTATGATGTGATTGGAAGTTGGTAGAGATGACATGCCCTTGGTATTACTTCCTCAACAGACTGTAAATGAAAGTGTCTATTTGGTCCATATCAATATGAACTTGAGGAAGTTGCTGAGTATGCATGGTTGCAAGTGAGGATGGTGAGTCCTCAATGTCCATATTCCTTGAAGAACTCCCAGGTTCTATGATTATAATGACTTTCTCTCCCTTTTTGGTAGCATCACCCACTTGCATAGGTGAGCTAGGAGTTAGGTCAATCACATCCACAGGTTCTTGTGTTCCTGGTTGAGCTCTTCTTAAGGGTCTCCCAGCTAGTTTTTCCTTAAGATAAGAAATCTCAAGTTGCTGATCATTGATCCTGTTATGTAAGGTAGTCACCTGAGATTCAAGGTGACTCACCTTTGAGACTAAATAAGTGCATGTTTTAGATAGTTTTTGCACCTTTAGTCTCAGATTCCCCTTATCTTCATCAGAAGAATAATTGGGGGATGAGATGATTGGACTAGAGTCCTCTCTCTCACCACCAGCTTGAGGTTCTTGGCTGCTGGATTTCCTCTACTCATTGGCAGTCTCAGTTGAGATGTCAATGGGTTGAGTTACCGTGGTTGAGGTCTTAATGATGGAATCACTTTCAAAAGTGAGAGCCTCTTCCATATGGACATCCTGAACAGGTTCAGAAGTGTTCACCTCAGTAGGGGGTGACTGATGTAGGCAAGACAGAGGGAATTCAGGACTACTCATCTCTCTTTAAGTAAGGGGAAGAAGAGAGATTCATTATACTCACTGAAGCCTAAGTCTTCATCAGTGTAGAAATCAAGGTTAGGATAGGTTGTTTGAGATCCAAAGGCTGGGGGTGGTAACTTTCCCCTGAAGGTTGATCACCTGAGTATTGAGACTCAGAGTGATGGCATAAGGCAGTTGGGCTTATGAGCTTATCAGGCTGAGCATGAGGAACCTCATCACTGATCCTTGAAAATATGGGAGTGGTCTGTTCCTCAGGAGAAGTGGTAGCTCTAGTCTCCACTTCTTCCTATGTGGGTGAGTATATGGGGGCCTCCACATACTGAATAGTCTGAGTAGGGGTTCATTTGGATTTTCTTTGGTAGGTGAGGGTGATTTGTGGCTGTTTAAATGGTGGGAAGTTGAAGGTGTAGGTTCAACATTAGCTGGAGCTGCTAGTTGTCACCTTGAGCAATGAGCTCTAACATTTTTAGGACAAGGGTTGTTTCTACCCCAGAGAAGCCAACAGTGGGCTTTCTCAAAATTTTAAAGATGTCGGGCTTCATCTGTCCCAATTTAAGAATATTACATGTTCCCCTTAACTGTGAGCCCAGTTCACAGTTAAGAATGTGTTGAACATATCTAGGGAACATGTAATACTCTAAGGAGTCCAATTTAGCAAGCAAATTTATATATACAAACAGAGAGTACCTGAACTTGAGCCCATGGACCATTCCATGGACAATGAAGGAGAGATCTTCAGGAATCTGGTCCCATCCACCATGCTTGTTTGATAAGCCGTGGATAACCAAATGGAGTAGGAATTTCCATATGGATGAGACCTTCCCTTTCTCGAAGGTTTTGACAGAGAAGTCTCTCTCATATCCCATCTATGCAAAGGAATGATTTACAGCTTCCTTTGGAAAGAAGATCTCACCTTCTTTATCATCCAGCCAAAGATGCATGTTGATGATGGCTGGAGTGATGAAGATTGTTCTCCCCTGCACTATGGCAGACAGTGCCTTCTCCCCATCCATGATGACCTGTTGGCAGGTCTTCCAAAAATTGAGCAGATGATCCTCATAAAGAGTAGGATCAATGGTAAGGGAGGTGGAACAGTTTGGTAGAGCTAAGAAATGGCAAACCTCTGAGAAATGTGGATCTTTTGTAGAGTGTATGAGAGCAACCTGATTGTGTTGCCTGTGTAACTACATGGAAAAGTTCGAGTCATTTCTACGATTTAGGTTGGCCATTTGTGAGAAAGCTTAAGGATAAAGAAAGATGGAGAAAGTAATTTCAAAGAGAAATTTGGGTTTTTTAGGTCTAGAGGAAAGAAGAAGATGATAGAAAGAGGGGGAAACCATTGAGTTTATAGAAAGGATTTCAGACAAAGTTAATGAAAGAGGATAAACTTTGAAATCTAAACATCGGTCCCACCACTGAAAAGGTAGTTTTCTTTATGCTCAAAAAGTAGTTTTCTTGGAATTCAAAAACCTTCTGAAGGTAAAATGTTTTCGGAAGTTTTAATAAAAAGCTTCCGAAGTCAAATTTGACTTCGGAAGAATTTCATGACGATGTTGAGAAATTTGCTTCGGAAGAGAAGTTAAAACTTGGATTCTTTGTTCAAAAGATCAAAGCTTCCGAGAGTTAATTTTGCTTCGGAAGAAAGAGGTCCTTGAAATCATGTAAGTGTCTGAATGAGTATTTAAGCTTCGAAAGATATTTCAGAAATTTCTTACGAAGGTAAATTATTTAGACAGTTATTTGTTTTAAATGCATGAGTTTCTTCCGAAGGTAAATGCATATCTCCGAAGAATTGAAATTTTTCAACATGCTGAGGAAAATCTCAAAAGGTTTTTAGCCAAAGAAAATAGGAGCTTATGAAGATGATAGACTAGACAACTTAGGACACACAGATTTTACAAAATAATAAGAATTAGTTTTAAGAAAAACCTACTCAAAGTTTATCATCCCAATAGCTGATACAAGATATTTAAAACTCTGTTCATCAAAAGCTTTTGTAAAATCTTCAACATATTGTTCATTTGTGTGGACTTTGACTAGTCTAACTAATCATTTTTCGAAATTATCTCTAATCAAATAATACCTGACATTTATGTGTTTTGTCCTTGAGTGCTGCACAGGATATTCTGTGATAGAGATAGCACTGTTGTTTTCTATGTGGATGGGAGTCTCCTTGAAGTTCAATTCATAGTCAAGCATCTGATTATTAATCCAAATCACTTGGGCACAACAGCTTGTAGCACTAATGTATTTAGCTTCAGCCGTTGATGTAGAGACACAAGATTGTTTCTTGCATTGCCATGAGACAACCCTTCCACCAAGAAACTGACATCCCCCAGATGTAGACTTTGCAGTCATGTTGCAACCACCATAATAATTATCTGTATAAGCATACAGATTAAAGTCAGAATTCTTAGGATACCAAAGACCAAGTTTGAGCACCTTTGAGGTATCTTAGAATCCTTTTGACAGTGATAAGGTGAGACATCTTAGGGTTGGCTTGATATCTTGCACAATACATGTAGCAAACATGATATCAGGCCTGCTAGCTGTAAGATACATAAGAGACCCAATCATAGCCTTGTAGAGATGTTCATCTACACACTCCCCCTCAAGATCAGGTCCAAGAGAGTGGTTATGGCCATGAGGTCTTTGCAATCTTACAATCAATCATGTTGAATCTTTTGAGTATGTCCTGAACATACTTTGACTGACTAATGAAGATGCCATCTTCAACTTGCTTCACTTGAATTCCCAGAAAGAAATTGAGTTCCCCTATGACACTCATTTCAAATCCGTCCTTCATCAGTTTCTTAAAGTCTTTGCAGAGCCTTGGATTAGTTGAACCAAAGATGATGTCATCAACATATACTTGAACTAGTAATATGTCATTTCCTGTCCTTTGATGAAGAGGTTCCTTCTATGGTACCCCTCTTGTATCCATGTTTGCAGAGATACTGAGATAGAGTCTCATACCACTTCCTGGGTGCCTGATGCAGCCCATAAAGAGCTTTGTCAAGCTTGCAGACATAATCAGGATGATCAGGATCTACCAAACTAGGAGGTTGTTTGACATACACCTTGTCACACCCCCGCTAAGAGCGGAAACACGGGGGCGTAATGAGACGGGAATCGTCATAACACATGGTAAGCGATAGAGATGCAATAATAATAATGATGACAAGCGTGTCATGACAACACCCGACAACAAGGGGACTTGTGTCGTGTTTAGTCAGTATTCACGACAACATAGCCATATGCATAAACATGATACATAAATCATAATACATAGATGATAACATTGTATGCAATCCCACACCCGGGAACAAGTTACAAAGTATAACGTTGTTTGAAATATATACATCAATTGTTTTCAAAATGACAAGTTTGGCCCGAAAATGCATCCTAGGGTCTCCACTAAGGCAGCACACCTAGAACCTCAGCTAGCATGGTCACCTGAAAAGATGCTCAAAATGGTCAACAAAATTGTTGGTGAGTTCGCAGTTTAAAGTAAATAAGTAATTGATGCTGTATAAAGTTGTTGCAGAATACCGTGCATACAGTTATAAGTAAGCAAAATCACATGACAAGAGCTTTACAACCAACCTAATGACGTACACAAAGAATCTTGTCGGAATATATTCACCCAATGCCCGTACCTGGCTATTATTGGTACTAACTAGTATACCAACACGAGGGTGGGGTGTCAACCCAGTAGTACTACCAATACCTAACCGTTGGTTCCACACTGGAATTAAATGGATGTAAGAAAGAACCACAAAGCAGACTCAAGCATGTATCAGATAAGTACCCATAAACAGTAGCACGTTGATTCCAAGTATGTAAATTGTATGTATATTGTACAGCATAGAAAACGGGCGAGCATACTTTTCCCCCATGTTTGTAAATGTTTGTAAGGTAGTATAAGCATAAAAGGGGCCACAAAACTCACAAGTTTAGTGGTAGGTATGAAAGATCGAGATTCCAACAGTTGTATGCAGAGAACAGTCAAACACCTATTGACAGTTATTGTTAAGCATTAATGACATGTATAAAGCGTATAGTAATGTTTGGTCGGTTCGGGTTGTATCGTTTCGATCGTGGGTAGCACACACACACAACCGGACACACGTATCAGATCTTATGTAGATCCAAGTACTACGAGTAGTTGTCATTGCTTATGACATCCGTGAAATGATCACGTGGTTATGAAAGATAGCACTTGTTAAGTATTTGGAGTTCCAATTGGATTGTCGATAATTGTAAAATGTTAGGTTGTTTTCAATTGAAATAGTATGTGCATGTTGATAGCGTTGACTTAATATTTGTGGTCAAGCAATGACACTTTTACTGATGTTACCTTATCATCATCAGACGTTCAAGGGGAAATTCACACTCAACATCATCAGTCACACAACAGGACCAGACGCTCGACTCAACGCTCCATCCGTACGAATCAACCTTCAATCGTACGAATCAGCTTCATTCGTACGATTGAGTCTTCATTCGCATGGCTGGCATTCAGTTGTACCACACAACACACATTCGCACGACCAAACCTCCATGCGCACGAATCAACCCTCAATCGTGCGAATTAGCTACTTTCATGCGATTGAACCTTCATTCATGCGATTGGACTCCAGTCGTGCGAAACACGCACAATCGCATACATTCATCAGTCACCTGACTCAATCGCACACAATCATTCATACGCATGACTCAATCGCATACAAACTCACAGTCGCACGACTCAGTCGCACGACATGCCTAGTCACACAACTCAGTCGCACGATTGACTTAGACGCAAGATCCAGTCGCACGACTCACTCAGTCGCACGGCTCAATCGCATGACAGACCCAGTCGCCTGAACTGCAGAATCGCGACTGTAGTCAGGCTGAGCAGCCCCGAGTTGCTCTAAACGCGAGTTTTACACCACAAGGACTTCCAGAACACTCTACAAACATACACAAACATGAAACACAAGCAGAAAGACCTCACACGCGCCCACACGACCTCATGTGTTCGAGTTGAACCCGAACACCCGAAACCCTAGTTTGGACAGCCGTGAATAGGCAAGGAAAAGGGACAACCAAGGTCGTCTACCTGCTAGAATAGAGTAGACTAGGCCGTAGATGGAGTCTAGACAACAAGAACAAGACCAAGCGGGTTGGATTTGGTGCTAGAATGAAGAAAATGTGTGTGTAGGGAGTGAAGAGGTGGAGAAGATGAAGTGAATGAGGAATGTGGCTGGGAATGGAGTTTATATACCCAATCCAAGTTTGCAAAATTACAAGTTTAGTCCCTGCACTTAACCCTCGAGTTCCCCAAAATTTGTTTCGGTTGATTACGACCTTAAAATGTTCGTTATATTAAGGTTAAAAACGTGTTTAATGGTATTTGATAGTCTAAAATGGTTTTATTAATGAAAATGGTTGAAATTAAAAATGATATATTTGGTGGTAATGGTGATGAAATTTATAAAAGGTTTATGTTTAACACACATTCTCGGAGGAAGTACAGGCACAAGGGAAAATAAGCAGACATGATTCCTTAAAGCAGGAGTTCATGAAGAAAAAGGAAGAATAATTAAAATAATTCTATGCTTATTTATGTCGTTCGATGGACCTTAAGGTGACGGATGTCACACACCTCTTCATCAATCACTCCATAAAGAAAAGCACACTTCACATCAAGTTGAAAGACCTTGAAGTTCTTGGATGCAGCAAATGCCAAGAATATCCTAACAGCTTCTAATCTTGCTACTGGAGAAAAGACATCAGTGTAGTCAATCCCCTCTTCTTGTGTGTATCCTTGAACAACTAGTCTAGCTTTATTCTTGATAAATAACGTCTCTATCATCCTTCTTGTTCCTAAACACCAATTTGGTTCCAATGGTAGTCTTCCCAGAAGGAAGAGGACAAAGGTTCCAAACTTCTGTCTTTTGAATTGAAGCAGCTCCTCTTGCATAGCTTCAACCCAACTTCCATCTTTTGGAGCCTCATCAACTTTCTTTGGCTCTATCTGGGACAAGAAACAAGAATGAAGACTAACATTTGCTTCATGGGTTTGTCTTCTTGTTCTTACCCTTAGAGACAACATATTCAGTGATGCTTGTAGTAGGATGAGACTTATGGATCCTAAGCTGAGGGATCACAGTGAGATCTAAATTTGAGAAATTCAGATATGGTCTTAAAGGTTCTCTCACTACATCAGCACACTTTTCAAGAGAGATTGATAAAAGGAGTGTGTGACATCATTGATGTTGTCATCTATGGAGTGGTTATCAGCATCAAGAAAGTCTTGATCATTGTCACCACTACCATCATTGTCTTCTGTATTTGAAGTATCTTTATCTAGTTATGGAGCCTCTGACCTGGAATTTGAAGGCATACCAAATATAGCAACTGAGTTGTCATTTGTGGTGCTGATAGAGACTTCATTTGCAGAAGTAGTTCCAACTGGAGCTGAAGATGTGTTGCTTGAAGGTCTTCTAAGCTCAAATCTTAGATCAGGATCACCTGTAGGTAAGATTTCTGCAGATCCTGAAATAATCTCACAAGATTTGTTAAAACAGTTGGTAACAAATCAAGATCAAAAAGCCAATCAAGACCAGAACCAAACATACAGGGTGTGTGTTCATTGAAAGTCACATTGACCGACTTCTCAACAGTTCTAGTTCTAAGATTGTATAATCTATAAGCCTTAGCTTGGGAAGAGTATCCAATGAAGTGTCCTTCAGCAAATTTGACAATTTGATCCTTGGTATTCAAGATGGTGCAAGGACATCCAAATGACCTGAGAAAACCAATGAAAGGTTTCCTCTTATACCAAAGTTCATAAGGAGTCTTGCCATGAGTCTTAACCACTAAAACACTATTCTACACATAGCAGGCAGTGTTGACTGCTTCTGCCCAGAAGGTGATGGGCAACTTAGAGTCAGACAACATGGTTCTTACAGCTTCAATCAGTGTCCTGTTTCTTCTCTCCACAACACCATTCTGCTGAGGAGTCCTGGGAGCACTGTACTATCTTGTAATACCTTTTTCAACACAAAATGCATCAAGGATTTGGTTCTTGAATTCAACTTCAATCATAACATGGTTCTTGTAGCTTCAGTCAGTGTCCTGTTTCTTCTCTCCATAACACCATTCTTGCAGATGCTGAGACAGTCCTTTTGGGCTGGGAACTGTTCTTGGAGTTTGATAGACCGGGATGTGTAGCAGTGGTACACAGCAAATCAGTCTTCTTCTTGATGCTGAGATGATTTGAACAAGAACCAGAACTCTTTGAAGAAGAGTTAAGGTTGATGTCTTCAGTCTGTGCTACTTCAAACCCTGTAGAGATAAAAACTTGTTTCTACTTAGAGTCAAAAGTAGCCTTGATCTCTTCAGCCTTCCTAGTTTTTCTTTTTCTCTTTTTGATCAAGTCTTCCTTATAGTCTTAGTCATCATAGTCTTCTTCTTCTCCTCAGAAGGATAGTGGCCCTTCTTAAAATCCGTCTCTTCACTCTTCTCAGATGAATTCTTCACTATCTCTTCTTCATCCTCTTCACTTAAGAATCTATAAGAGGAAGCTCATCTTCACAAGTTCCACACCTAGGAGGTTTAACAGACAAAGTTGTGTGTGGAGGAGTTATCTCATTTGATCCTAGTCCTTGCTTATTTTGATAGCACACTTGGTGTGCAGGGATGAGGATATCATGTTCTTGAAGGTCTATTCTTCAAGAACACATTTTTTGCCCTGGCTTTGCTGATCACAAGCTCAACCTGGCATTCAGTCAACTTAGCAATGAGATCCTTGATTTGAGTCCTGTAGTTTGTATGCTCATGTTTCAAAACTGAAATGGTTTTCTCTAAGTCCTCTATCTTTAGTTTATAATCATTTTCAGTTTTTCTAAAATCAGCTTTTAGGATGTTTAAGGACTCAAGATCAGATCTCACTTCCAAGTTGTAGGACCTGTACCTATTAACTTTAGCAATACAGTTATGGGTACAGAGATGTTCCAATACCTTGGCTTCATCATGATCTGCCATCAGTGCTTGGTTTGGAGAAGCATCTTCCACCTGAAAGCTCCTTTCAAAGCCTCCTTCTTCAACAGCTACTGCAACATGATGTTTTGGCTTGTCATTCTGGGGAGCTTTGTCAGTGTAGTTTGGTCTGGACTGTGCTTCACCACCATTTGTTCTTGGTGCCTTGCACTCCCTAGCAAAGTGGCCTATCAAGTTATAGTTGTAACACTTGACCTTGCTTTTGTCAGGTCCAAACTTTCTAATAGTTGCATTGCTGGGAAACTTTTTTCCAGTCCGCTTGTAGAACTTCTTGGCTCTGTGAGTGAGAAGAGCCATCTGCTGGACTATCTCCGTGTACTCCAAATCATCTGGATGGATACAGTCTAGGTCTTCAAGGTTGAAAAGAAAGCTGCCACAACTTTCATCAGAAGACACAAAGGCCTGAGAAGAGTTTGTCTCTTGGAATGGACTTCCTTGAGTATAACTCTCCCTTGGTGTCTCTGGGAAAGTGATGAAAGGACCCTTTTGTGAGTTGTCAGGGTAGCATATGAGATGATGTTGGGGTTCTATGCTATCCCTTTCAACCACATAAAGGGCTGATTGTTGGAGATTCCAGATGAACCTTGCATGTTCATCTCCATCTGGTAGCCACTGAGAATCCCATATAACTCTGTCAGAGTAAGAGTTTTTAGATTCTCAGTTCTCTTGATCACCACACAGTAGTATGTCCATTGCCTAGGAAGTGAGTACATGAACTTCATTACAATGTCTCTGTTCTCAAGAGCAACTCCTCCATCCACTAGGGCATCCACAATCTCAACATACCTGAAGTATTGTTGAGTCATGGTTTCACCTGTCTTGATAGTGAAGTTTTCAAACTGCTGCTTTAAGAGATCCTTCTTGTTCTCTTTGGCTTCTGAGGAACCCTCATACATCAGTTTCAATGCATCCTACAGCTGTTTAGCTATTTTGCATTTCTGAAACCTCTGTATACAGAGTTAGGAAGAGTAGTCTGAAGGGCTGTCATGGCCTTCCGTCAATCTCTACTCTCGTTCTGTCTTCATCTGAGTAGTCAGCCACAACCTTGGGGATCATACCACCACCAGTAGCAGAAGGGGTGTATGGTATGTAAGGTCCATTCTCAATAGGCTCTCACATTCTTGAGTCTAGAGACCTGATGAAACCTTCCATTCTTAGGCACCAGGTATCAAAGTCTTCAAGAGTGATCAGTGGGGACTTGAACATGGTTCCAGTTTTCATATCAGACTTGGAAATGGCTGCCATTGAAAAGTTATGTATTTATGTGTGTGAGGGATCTTAAGATAGTGAGATCTTATATCAAGAGCATGGAAAGCTCTGATACAAAATGCAAGACCGTTGAGGGGGTTGAGTGACCTAATAAGGACCACCATCACCATTACCACAACTTCGTTCTCGCACATGATAGTCGCTTGGAAATAGACCGATACTTGCCAACGATCAAACTTATTAGATCATCAACAACAATAATGTTCTTTATTTTCACAAACAGGCCCACTAAAATAATACATTAGGTTTTTATTCATCCTCTTTACAAACACCTTTATACCTCTAATAATATCATACTCCTTCTTTCAACATATATTATTTTTATTAATTTATTAAATATCATTTAATTAACATAAATAATTGAAATAATTAAATACATATACATAGATAAAAAAACCAAACATTAATATTAGAAAATATAAATAAAACTAGTCCATATTGGCTATTGGCCCATATATGTTCCAGACATTGTTGTGTGAGCATTTGCGGAATATTGATTTGGATTTCTATCATCACAGGATCTCATATTTAAATGTATGGATTGGATGCGTGTGTGTGATTGTAGTGTGCTTATAGAGTGAGTTTTGAGAAAAATAACACTTAAATTTTATAGCTTAAAAATAAAGTTGTTATAGGTAGGGTTGTAAACGAATTGAACGTTCAACGAATAGTTCGTGAACAGTTTGATGGAAAGTTCGTTTATGTTCGTTCGTTTGATAAATGAACAAACATGAACAAGAAAATTATGTTTATTTAGTTAAACGAATGAACATAAACAAATGGCGCGTTCATTCATTTATGTTCGTGAGCGTTCGATAATATGTTCGTTTTTTTGTTCATTTAAAAGTTATTTTTGAGATAATTATGTTAAGTACTTATTTATATTTGTTTGATCTTACATAAGGTTTGTGATTTTTAATTACAAATCAATATATGATGTTTTGTATATGTTTGTTTTAAGAAATTTCGTTTGTTTTCATTAATGTTCATGAATTTTGTGTGCATTAGTTTCCTTAGTTTGGTTCGTTTATGTTCGTGAATAGTTCATAAACTAATTTATTTTCTTAATTAATGAACATGAACAAGAAATCTTGTTCGGTAAATGTTCATGTACAAGTAATGAAGAAGTTATTTTCTTAATAAACGAACATGAATAAACCCCGAACGAACACGAATAAACCCCGAACGAACACGAACAAATCCCATTCATATTTGTTCAATTCGTTTACAGCCCTAGTTATAGGTTTTAAAAATAAAATATAGTTTATTTTAAGTTCAGCGGTTGGACTAAGAAAACGAAAAAAATGACAATTTAAATTTCAAAGTTTACCCTTTGTTTTGTATTCAGGTTTTAAAATAAAAAAAATTAATGGATAGGCCCCACAATCACACATTGCACTTCCGGACGAACACATACAACGTGTAAAGTCTCAAAGAAGCACCCTAGGCGTGTGGGGGACAAGTAGGCTACATGCAATCTTCAATCCGTCGTAAACGCTTGGAATGGATGGTATTATAGACTGTTTGATAAGCTCTGATAAAATCTTATTAATTTCATTAAGATGTCACATCTAAACCAGTCAAAAATATATATATATTATGTTTGGTTTTATTAAAATACATATCGTAATGGTCTGTGGCTACTCTTAGTTAATAAGTTTTAGAAACATATTGACTGATTAAGAGACTATAGAGCTGTTTGACCGGACACGCTACTAACAGTCAATAAAAGGCTACATATCATTAGCCTATAGTCTGATTAAAAACTAACTTTAATTCTGAATAATCTACTATACAATTAATTCCATGATAATCATCACCATGCCTCGTCTCTACTCAAGGTTCAACTTCCAATGATTCGCATTATAATGACGGAAAACACGCCTCATATAGTGGGAGGAGATGGGGAATAGGCTTATATATAAGCCAATATAAATAGGTGTGGAAATGGCATGGTTCCTCATCAAAGACGTCAAAGATTCACTTGGCAACAAGCTACGGGTTGCGTGAATTAGATACTTCTTTCAAAGACTCTTCCTTAGATGATAATATATTATAATTTACAAATCAACACATGATTACTTGATTAGAGCATGGCGTGATTTATGTTGATTCAAACTATGTAATATGTTTTTTTTAACTTCTATCAATGGATATTATTTTTTAATTAACAAAGAGGTATTACGGATAAATTAATATCCTTGAATCCTTCTTTTGTAGTTTGTTAAGCAAAGGGGTGAAGAAGGGGTTGGATTCAGGATCATTCTAATGTTTTTAGTGATCTGGACAGGTTGAGAAAATATTCTACAAGACTTAACGAATTAAATTATATAAGTTTATTTTTTATACCAAAACAAACGATTTAGCAATAAACATAATAAAATGATAGTATTAGAATGACATAATGTGATATGCAACCAATAAATATTTCTATTTGACTTTGTTGTTAGCGCCTGTGTAAATTGTATTTGGGTTACAAGTTAATTGGGTTAAACTTTTTAAGGGTTAAACAAGCTATAACTATTTAAAAAAAACATACATATATATAAACATATATACATCATATATAAAGAAAATTATAAAAAATTAAATCAATAAAACTTTTTATGCCCATGAGCTAGTAGGCCCTGAATGGTTGTCTAGCTCGCCCTTCCTTAGGCCGGTTATGTACCTAGATTTATGTAACTTATATATCTTTGATATTTATCATACATGCGAGAAACTTCCAAGAGGAATACGAATAACATTATCATGAAAAATTACTTCTGCTTGCTTCTCAAACAGTCAATCCATCCCTACGACCACATCAAAACTTTCAAGAGTAAGGTTTTGGTCTTGGCCGGTTGTGATTGGTGCTGGTGTCTAGTGGCGGTGAGTGTGACTTGGTGGAAAATAGAAAACCATGCTATGCAAACCAACTCTTCTTTCTATAAATTATGGGTATTTTGCGTCTAATGTAAGCATATTCAGAGTGTGAATGTAAAAAGTAACATATCCTAGTGTGATATAAGGTTTGATTTTTGACTTTTTGTGATTTTGGTTTGTTATTGGATCAATATGTTTATTCGGTCATTACCAACATTGGTTCTTTGATTTTATATTAATATAAAATTAAACATTGAAAATTTAAGTGTGTCATCAACGTAGATAAAAAGAAAAAAGTACCAATTTTCTTAACAATAATCAATGCTTTAATCAGCATATAGATTTATTTACTAGGTTTGGATCATTAATGGTTGTGAAATCAAAAAGCATTTCAAGATGAAGTATGATGATTTGGTAAGTCTTATCTCAACAAGAAGAACATGTTGATCAACATTAACAAAGATTGAATTAGCCAATTTCACACATCTTTAATCTATGAAAATCAAAGATAAATATTTCCGACTTGCACTAAAAAGTTTTAGTAAATACAAGTTTACTAAGAGAACTAACCTACATCACACACACATGCACATAACTAGAGGGTTAAGTATGTCAAAAAACAACAGTTTGATAGAATAAAACCTAGAATCAACAATGTTGTGGAAGAAAGACTACAAGAACTCGAATTCGAGAGAACTATGAACAAGAATGGAATGTTACAACTCAAATACTAGACTATCTAAACAGATGCTTCAGTCAGCAAGTTGCCGATGAAGATTGTGATGATGAAATGGCCTGAAAGCCTTTGAATCAACAGAGCGCTCGTATAGAGAAGAAGAAGACAATGTGCAACTGTGATTATTTGTTCGAGAACCCAATAACACCCTTTTATGCCCAACATCTATGAGACTCCAACTTTAGCCCTTATGCTATCAATATTTTCATTATGGCCCTTGCATATAAAACATAAACTCACTGAGTAATTGAATTGGAGAAAATATAACCACTTATAATTTAACATCCCCCCACAATTCAATTACCAAAAACATCTAACATGCCTAATTTTAAACAGAGATAAGCACGTTGACTGCAGTTTAAAGCTTTAGTAAAAACATCTGCCGGTTGGTGTTCAGTTTCAATTTTTTTATTTTAAAAACTCCGGACATGACCTTTTCTCACAAGAAATGCATATTATCTCAAAATGTTTAGTTATATCGTGAAAACAAGATTAGAAGAAATTAAAATTGTAGCTTTATTATCACAAAACATTTCTAGAGGTAAATTTTGAGAATAGTGCATGTCTTGCAAAATATTTATTATCCAGATAAGCTCACACCCAACAGCACACATAGCTCTAAATTCTTCTTCAGCAGAAGATTGAGATTCGGTATTTTTTTACTCTTCCAGCTTATCAAGTTATCCCCTAAAATATGCTATACCCAGTTATACAACGTCTAGTAGCTAAACACCTACCCCAATCTGAGTCAGCAAACCCTTTTAACTCAAACATATTAGACTACTTAAAAACTATACCTTTACCAGGAGCACCCTTCAGGTATCGCAGCAGCCTTAAAGCAATTTGCAGATGAGAATTTAGAGGCTTATGCATGAACTGGCTTAATGAATGAACAACAAATGAAATGCCTGGTCGATTTAAGGTAATATAGATTAATTTTCCTATTAACTTTTGATATTTATTAATATTTTTTATTTCAAAATCAGTTTTAAAAGAATTTTCTAGATTCGTTACCTACTTTGTTCCATTGGATTATTCACAGGCTTACACCCCAATAATCCAAACTCTGCCAGAGTCATCCCGTACTCCAAAAAGCAGAGATGAGGTCCGGAGAGTGGGACGGATCTACCTGGCCAATAATTCTAAACAATATTTTCTTTGGGACAAACACATGCCTCTCTTAGTCTCTATTACTTCTATACCCAGAAATACTTCAAATTTCCTAGATCTTTGATTAAAAATTTTGAACCTAAATCAGATTTGACTTTACTTATCAGACCTTTATCATTTCCAGTGATTATTATGTCATCAACATATACAAGCAATAACACAAGTTTATCATTCTCAGAAAGCACATATAATGAAAAATCATGTTTACTTTGCACAAACCCTATCTTAACAAGCACAGAATTCAACTTCTCATTCCATTGTCTAGGAGCCTGTTTTAAGCCATATAAGGACTTAATTAGTTTACACACTTTATTATTATTATTCTCGTAATACCCTTCGGGTAAAGTCATGTAAACATCCTCTACCAAGTCCTCATATAAAAATGCATTGTTAACATCTAGTTGAAAAATAGAGCAAGAATTTAGACAGCAAGACTTATCAAACACCTAATAGTAACCATCTTAACAACAAGGGAAAACATGTCATCAAAATCAAGACCCTCTCTTTAGTTATACCCCTTTGCTACCAATCTTGCCTTATACCTTCCTATCTCCCCATTGGCGCTGTATTTTATTTTATAAATCCATTTACATCCAATAGCCTTTGTACCTAAAGGCAAATCAGTTACAACCCAATTATCATTCCTATAAAGAGCACTTATCTCATCATTCATTGCTTGAACCCAATTAGTATCCTTGCAGGCTTCATTATAGGTTTTAGGTTCACTGCTTTGATTCAAATTAGAAATAAAGCCTCTGACATCATCAGATAACCTAGAGTAATTTACAACCTTCTCTACACCATACTTGACCTTACCCTCAATAATAAAGTCTGAAAACCTACTAGGCATTTGACTTAGCCTAGAAGACTTTCTAATTGGCTGCTGGTTATTTAAAAAATCATTTTGACCCTAAGAACAGTTACCACTATCATCAACTGTAACACTAGGCACTTCTGCAAATCAATGTTGTTGATCAGACACTGGGCAATCAGTTTGATTATCACCGGTATGCTTACTATTCTTATCAGTAGAACTATTAATATCAGTGATCATAGCAACACTTTCACAAAGACTCCCAACAGTTCTCTTAGCAGACCCACCAGTAATGTTACTATCAGTTTGGTGAACTATGTTATCATCATAGGGTGTCCCCATTATCACACCATCGAAGTTAAAACAAAAATCAAAAAAGTTCATATTGTTTAACTCTTTATCCGAGCAATTATTGAATTCCTTTTGAATATGTTTATTTTCTTTAAAAGGGAAGATCATCTCATAAAACTTAACATCTCTTGAAACTAAGACAGTTTTGTCATCAAGATCCCAAAGCTTATACCCTTTTTTATTCATTGAGTAACCTATGAAAACATACCGTTTTGCTCTGCTAGAAAACTTAGTTTTAGGATTTAAATCGGTTGCAAAACACAAACATCCAAAAGGTTTTAAGTGTGATAATGAGGGTTTAGAACCAATAAATCTCTCATAGGGAGTCTTACCGGCAAGAACAAAAGAACGAGTCCTATTGATAAGGTAAGTGGCAGTCAAATGCTATCAGATCACATATTGAGAAGAATCCTCCCTGAAACATAAGTGCCCTAGCAACATTTAGTAAATGCCTATGTTTCCTCTCCACTATGTCGTTTTGCTGAGGTGTATAGACACACGAAGTCTGATGTAACATGCCATTTTTACTAAAAACTGTTGTATTTTGTTATTTGTTAACTCAGACCCATTATCTGATCGAAAACATTTAATATTGACATTAAAGTGATTTTTAATTAGCTGCACAAAACTGTCCAGATTTGTAAGCACCTCCTCTTTGGACTTTAACATATATACCTAAACAGCCCTAGAAAAATCATCCACAACTATGAGGAAAACTTAAAACCTTCTCTACTAGGAACTTTGAAAGGACCCCATAAGTCGAGATGAACAAGTCCTCCCAATTTTAGAGATTTATGATCACTAAGTGAAAAGGGAGACCTTGTCTGTTTAGACTTATAATAGATTTCACAAGGACTTTTAGTATTGTTTTCCTTAACATTAGATCATTTTGAAGAATTTTCGAAACTTTATCAGATAGATGACCTAACCTAGCATCCCACAATTCCTTAGACACACCACAAAAAACCATGCTACTACTATAGACAGTCTCACCTAAAACAGGTTTATCAAAGTAATACATGCCATTTTATGGCCGGAGTCCAGCTCATGATGACCTGGTTGAATTAGGCAGATCCCGCTCCTAAACATAAGGGATAGGGGTCCTGGGGCCCCAAGCCCCCGCAAGAAGGCTTCATTGTCATGGAAGCCCTTTCCTTACTCCTCAATATAGTCTATGAGAACGTTTGTTTTGTCTACCAATCATCTACACTTTCTTTTGAGCTGAGTCCTGAAATTGTAGAGATTAATATAGAGGCTGATGCAACCTAAACATTATATGTCTATCCTGCATGCTGCACAAGTGCTTTGAAGAAGAATGCTTAGGAAGTTTTACACATGCAACAGAAAATACTCTAAGTGTGAAATCTTCCAAAGCCAAGACCAATATCTTCCGAAGTCAAATATGAAGTCTTCCAAAGCCTTAGAGACAAAGTCTTCCGAAGCTTCAACTCATGAAGACAGATTTCTTCTGAAGACTTTTAACACATGCTTTATTTGATGTACTTTTCCATAAAGCCGGACACCTTTCTGCTGCACCTCTGTAAGGTCACCAACTTACATGAGTTGGTGAAAAGGTCCATGCTTTGGTAACTGTACATTGAGGTCTTAAGTCTGTAACTTTCTATTTCATGTACTTTATCCTTTTTGTAATAGATAAGGATGTGAGCTATGGCATGTCATAGTCACTAGTCAAATGGCAATCTGCCTTTTGACTCTACAATTGATTTTGTTTTGTGTCTAGTCAATTGTATCCAACTGGCTTTCAAAGTATAGCCAGCAGTAGGATGTAGTATACGTATCCCATGTTCTTGTATCTTTGAATCATGCTTTGTAACACTTGTAATAAGAGCATAGAGAAAGCAATATACTGCATTCTTGCAAACCATATACTTGTGTTCTTTGTGTTCTGTCTCTTACATTACTTGTGTTCTTAGTGTCTTACCTTGGTTAATCCAGTCATAGTGTTGATTAAGTTTAGTTAATCTCCTCTTTGTGTTGTTGTGTTGTAACTCAACCCCCCTCAACGATCCTGCATTTGGTATCAGAGCTTTTCAGGCTCTTGATATAAGATCTTACCATCTTAAGATCCCTCACACATACAAATACTAAAATTTTCAAATGGAAGCCATTTCCAAGACTTATATGGAAATTGGAACCATGAACAAGTCCCCACTGATCACTCTTGATGAGTTTAACACCTGGTGTTTAAGAATGGAAGGTTTCATTAGGTCTCTTGATTCAAGAATGTGAGAGTCTATTGAGAATAGACCTTTCATACCTAGCACCCCTTCTGCTACTGGTGCTGGTATGATCCCCAAAGATGTGACTAACTACTTTGATGAAGATAGAAAAAGAGTAGAGATTGACAGAAAAGCCATGACAACCCTTCAAACTGCCCTACCAAATTCTATGTACAGAGGTTTCAAGAAGTGCAAAATAGCCAAACAGCTGTGGGATGCACTGTAACTGATGTATGAGGGTTCCTCTGAAGCCAAGGAGAACAAGAAGGATCTCCTAAGGCAGCAGTTTGAAAACTTCACCTTCAAAATAGGTGAAACCAGGACTCAACATTACTTCAGGTATGTTGAGATTGTGGATACCCTAGTGGATGGAGGAGTCTCTTTTGAGAATGGAGACATTGTAAGGAAGTTCATGTCCTCACTTCCTAGGCAATGGACACACTATTGTGTGGTGATCAAGAGAACTGAAAATCTCAAAACTCTTACTCTAACAGAGTTATATGGGATTCTCAGTGGCTACCAGATGGAGATGAACATGCAAGGTTCATCTGGCAACTCTAACAATCAAATGGGTTCAGCCCTACATGTGGTTGAAAGGGACAACATAAAACCCAAACATCATCTCATATGCTACCTTGACAACTCACCAAAGGGTCCTTTCATCACCTTCCTAGAGACACCAAGAGAGAACTACACTCAAGGAAGCCCATTCCAAAAGACAAGCTCTTCTCAAGCTTTTGTGTCCTCTGATGAAAGCTGTGGCAACTCTCTTTTCACTCTTGAAGACCTGGACTGTATTCATCTAGATGATCTGGAATACATGGAAATAGTATAGCAGATGGCTCTCTCACTCATAGAGCCAAGAAGTTCTACAAAAGGACTGGAAGGAAGTTTCCAAGTAATACAACCAGTGGAAAGTTTGGCCTGGACAAAGGCAAAGTCAAGTCTTACAACTGCAACTTGATGGGCCATTTTTCCAGAGAGTGTAAGGCACCTAAAACAAATGGTGGCCAAACACAGTCCAGACCAAACTACACTGACAAAGCTCTCCAGAATGAGAAGTCAAAGCAACAGGCTGCTGTTGCTGTTGAAGAAGGAGGCTTTGTCTGGAGCTTTCAGGTGGAAGATGCTTCTCCTAACCAAGCATTGATGGTAGATCATGATGAAGCCAAGGTATTGGAACATCTCTGTACACCTGAATGCAGTGCTAAAGTTAATAGATACAGGTCCTATAACTTGGAGATGAGATCTGACCTTGAGTCCTTAAACATTTTAAAATCTGATTTTAGAAAGTCTGAAAATGATTATAAACTGAAGATAGAGGACCTTGAGAAAACTATTTCTGTTCTAAAACATGAAAACACAGATTTTAGGACTCAAATCAAAGATCTCATAACCAAGTTAACTGAATGCCAGGCTGAGCTTGTGATCAGCAAAGCCAGGGCCGAAAAGAGTGTTCTTGAAGAAGAGACCTTCAAGAACATGATATCCTCATCCCTGCACAACAAAGTGTGCTATCAAAATAGGCAGGGACTGAGATCCAATGAGATAGCTCCTCCACACACAATCTTGTCTGTAAGATCTCCTAGGTGTGGAACTTATGAAGATGAGCTTCCTCTCATAGATCCTATAAGTAAAGAGGTTGAAGAAGAGATAGTGAAGAATTCCTCTAAGAAGAGTGAAGAGGATGATTCTAAGAAGGGCCACTATCCTTGGAGGAGAAGAAGAAGAATGTGATGACCAAGTCCATGAGAAAGAACTTGATCAGAAAGAGCAAAAGAAAGGCAAGGAAGGCTCAAGAGATCAAGGCTATTTTTGACTCTAAGCAGAAACAAGTTTTCATCTCTGTAGAGTTTAAAGTGGTAAGGACGGACGACATCAACCAAAACTCTTCTACTAAGAGTTCTGGTTCTTGTTCAATTCATCTTAGTAACAAGAAGAAGACTGATCTGCTGTGTACCACTGCTGCACAGCCTGGACCATCAAACTTCAAGAACAGTTCCCAGCCCAAAGGAACTGTCTCAGCATCTGGAAAGATGAAGGTGGAGAAGGGATGTGACCAAAGAAAGTCTTATTCCCAACAAAAGACTCTTATGAAGAAGAAAATGGTGTGTGTCATGTGTGAAAGTACTTCTCACATTGCTAAGGATTGTCCATACAATCCTAAAGGTACTGTCCATATGACCAGTACAAAGACTTCAAAGAGTTCTAAGAAGATTCAAGCTTCGGAAGGAAAACATGTTTCCTTCGGAAGCTCTAAGTCTAAGAAGAAGGGAAGTGTAAAATTACCCTCGGAAGAAAAGTTGGTCTCGAAAGAAAGGAGTTCTTCCGAAGCATTGAAGTCTGCTGCAGTGTCTGTAGAATCTTCCGAAGGTTCAGTCATCAAAACTTACAAAATTCCAAAAGCTTCCGAAGTTTTGAAGGTCAAGTCCAAGACTCCAAAGGTGGTGTGGAAGTCTACGAAAGACCAAGTGACTGAGAATTCTCCATCAATAACAGCTCAAGATCCTCTTAGAACAACCATAGGATCTATTACTGTTGACTTACCTTTTATTAATGAGCCCAAGATAAGCAAGGCTTGGGTTTCCAAATGTGACTAATCATTTTCTTTGTGCAGAGACAGCTGAAGACAAACAAAAATGTATGGATCATTGATAGTGGCTGTTCCAGGCACATAACAGGCAATAGGTCACTACTCCAGAACTTTGAAAGAATTGATGGAGGACCAGTTGTCTTTGGAGGAGATGAAGGTGGTTACATTTCTGGAAGGGGCAAGGTCACAAATGGTAAGCTCAGCATTGATAAGGTAAACTTTGTCAAAGAGCTTGGGTACAATCTTCTGAGTGTATCTCAATTTTGTGATCAGAGTCATAACATGCTCTTCACTGAGCATGAGTGCATTTTTCTCAAGCCTGGTGTGGTCATTCCTCATGAGCATATCCTGCTTAGAGCCCCCAGGAAAGGGTACATGTACAAGATGGATTTGCAAGAAACATCTCCCTCTGAAGAAGTTTTATGCTTTTTGTCTAAAGCTAATAGTGATGAGTCTTTCCTATGGCATAAAAGAATGTGCCATATAAACTTTAAGAACATGAACAGATTAATTAAAAATGATTTGGTAACTGGAATACCAAAGAAAGAGTTTACAAGTGATGACCATTGTGTTGCATGCCTGAAAGGGAAGCAACATAAGGTATCTCACAAGCCTAAGGAAAGGAACTCTATCACTACACCCCTACACTTGTTACATATGGATCTCTTTGGCCCCACCAATGTAATGAGTTTAGGAAGGACCTCTTATTGTTTAGTGATCACAGATGACTTTACAAGATTCACTTGGGTTTTCTTCCTTAGAACTAAGGATGAGACTCCTGAGATTTTGAAGAATTTCATCTTAAAGATTGAGAATCAATCTGATCACAAGGTCAAGATCATAAGATGTGATCAAGGAACTAAATTTAAGAACCAAATCCTTGATACATTGGGTATTACAAGAGAATACAGTGCTCCCAGGACTCCTCAGCAGAATGGTGTTGCTGAGAGGAGAAATAGGACACTGATTGAAGCTGCAAGAACCATGTTGTCTGACTCTAAGCTGCCTATCACCTTCTGGGCACAGGCAGTCAACACTGCCTATTATGTGCAGAACAGAGTTTTAGTAGTTAAGACTCATGGCAAGACTCCTTATGAACTTTGGCACAAGAGGAAACGTTTCATTGGTTTTCTCAGGTCATTTGGTTGTCCTTGCACCATCTTGAATACCAAAGATCAAATTGCCAAGTTTGCTGAGAAATCAGATGATGGACACTTTATTGGATACTCTTCTCAAGCTAAGGCTTATAGAGTATACAATCTTAGAACTAGAGTTGTTAAGGAGTCAACCAATGTGACTTTCAATGAACACACACCTTGTGTTGCTGGTTCTGGTCCGGATTGGTTATTTGATCTTGATTTAGTTACCAACTGTTTTAACAAATCTTGTGAGAATGTTTCAAGATTTACAGAAAATTTAAATACAGGTGATCCTGATCCAAGATTTGAGCTAAGAAGACCTTCAAATCATACATCCTCAGCTCCAGTTGGAAGTACTTCTGCAAATGAGGTTTCTGTCAGCACTACAATGACAAACTCAGCTGATATATCTGGGGTACCTTCAAATTCCAGCTCAGAGGCTCCACAACCAAATAAGAACACCTCAATTGTAGAAGACAACAATGGTGGTGGTGACAGTGACCAAGAATTTCTTGATGCCACTAACCACACCATAGATGAGAACATCAATGATGTCACACACTGCTTGGATCAAGTCTCTCTTGAAAAGTGTGCTGATGTGGTGGGAGAAACATCTATGCCAGATCTAAATTTCTCTAACTTAGATCTTTCTCAGCAACTTGTTGTGATCTCTCAGCTGAGGATCCACAAGTCTCACCCCACCACAAACATCATTGGAGATGTTGCCTCAGGGGTAAGAACAAGAGGACAAACCCATGAAATAAATGTTTGTCTTCACTCTTGTTCTTATCCCAGATAGAGCCAAAGAATGTTGATGAGGCTCTAAAAGATGGAAGTTGGGTTGAAACTATGCAACAAGAGCTACTTCAATTCAAAAGGCAGAAAGTTTGGAACCTTTGTCCTCTTCCTTATGGGAAGACTACCACTGGAACCAAATGGGTATTTAGGAACAAGAAAGATGATAGAGGCATCATTATCAAGAACAAAGCTAGACTGGTTGTTCAACGATACACACAAGAAGAAGGGATTGACTACACTGATGTCTTTGCTCCAGTAGCAAGATTAGAAGTTGTTAGGATATTCCTGGTATTTGCTGCATCCAAGAACTTCAAGGTCTTTCAGCTTGATGTGAAGTGTGCCTTTTTGTATGGAGTGATTGATGAAGAGGTATATGTCAAACATCCACCTAGTTTTGTAGACCCCGATTATTCTGATTATGTCTGCAAGCTTGACAAAGCTCTCTATGGGCTGCATTAGGCACCCAGGAAATGGTATGAGACACTGTCTGAGTATCTTTGTAAACATGGATACAGGAGAGGTACTATAGATGGAACTCTCTTCATCAAAGGACAGGGAAATGACATATTGCTAGCTCAAGTGTATGTGGATGACATCATCTTTGGTTCAACTAATTCAAAGCTCTGCAAAGACTTTGAGAAGCTGATGAAAGACAGATTTGAAATGAGTGCCATGGGGGAACTAAATTTATTTCTAGAAATTCAAATGAAGCAAGCTGAAGATGGCATCTTCATAAGTCAGTCAAAGTATGTTCAAGATATACTCAAGAGATTCAACATGACTGATTGTAAGATTGCTAAGACACCCATAGCCAGAATCCACTCCCTAGGACCTGATCTTGAGGGGGAGTGTGTAGATGAGCACTTATATAGGGCTATGATTGGGTCTCTTATGTATCTTACTGCTAGCAGGCCTGATATCATGTTTGCTACATGAATCTGTGCAAGATATCAAGCTAACCCTAAGATGTCTTACCTCATCACTGTCAAGAGGATTCTAAGATACCTCAAAGGTGCATCAATACATGATTTATGGTACCATAAGAATCCTGACTTCAATCTATATGCCTATACAGATAGTGATTATGGTGGTTGCAACATGACAGCAAAGTCTACATCTGGGGGATGTCAGTTCCTTGGTGGAAGGGTTTTCTCATGGCAATGCAAGAAACAATCCTGTGTCTCTGCATCAACTGCTGAAGCTGAATACATTGTTGTTGCAAGCTGCTATGCTCAAGTGCTTTGGATTCAAAATCAGATGTTGGACTATGGGTTAAACTTCAACGAGACTACCATTCACATAGACAACAATAGTGCTATCTCAATCACAGAAAACCCTATGCAGCACTCAAGGACAAAGCACATCAATATCAGGTATCATTTAATAAGAGATAACTATGAAAAGAGATTAATTAAACTAGTCAAAGTTCATACAGATGAACAATATGCTGATCTGTTTACAAATGCTTTTGATGAACAGAGATTTAAATAACTTATTTTAGCTATTGGGATGATTAACTTTGAGTAGTTTTTTCTTAAAACTAATTCTTATTATTTCTTAAAATATGTGTGTCCTAAGTTGTCTAGTTCATCACTTTCATAAGCTCATGTTGTCTTTGGATGAAGATTTCTTTTTGAAGACTTTCCTTAGATTTTTTAAAATTTCTGATACTTCGGAAGTTATGCTTTTAACTTCGAAAGCAAATCATGTCTTCAAAATAAATAACGGTTTGAAAATTTTACCTTCAGAAGCGTTCTCAGATCTATCTTCTGAAGCTTAAATACTTGTATCAATCATTACTTATTTTCAAGGACCATTTATTTCCGAAGCAAAATTAACTCTCGGAAGCTTTGTTGTTTTATATACAAAACACTCAAGTTTTAATTTCTCTTCCGAAGCAAAATTCTCAAAACTCTCAAGAAATTCTTCCGAAGTTATTTTAGCTTCAGAAGCTTTTTAATTAAAACTTCCGAAGATAATAAACCTTCGGAAGCTTTTTAACTTCCAAGAAAACTACTTTTTGAGCAAAAGTAAACTACTTTTTCAGAGGTGGGACCGACATCCGGATTTCAAAGTTTATCCTCTTTCATTAAACTTTATCCGAAATCCCTCTCACATATAAACCCAACGGTTTCCCCCTCTTTCTATCATCTGTTCTTCCTCCAAACCTAAAAACCCAATTTCTCTCTGAAATTTCTTTCTTCCTTCTTTCTTCATCTTTAAGCTACCTCACAATGGCCAACCTTGCTCACAGAAATGATTCCAACTTTACCATGCAGCTACACATGCAACATAATTAGGTTGCTTTGTTAAGCTCTGAGAAAGATCCTTATTTCTCAGAGGTTTGTCATTTCTTAGCTTTATCAAACTTCTTCACCTCCCTAACCATTGATCCTCCTCTCTATGAGGATAAACTGCTTGATTTCTGGAAGACCTGCCAAGAGGTCATTGTGGACGGGGAGAGGGCACTGTCTACCACAGTGTAGGGGAGAACAATCTTCATCACTCCGGTCATCATTAATAGGCATCTTCAGCTGGATGATGAAGAAGGTGAGGTGTTCTTCCCAAAGGAAGCTGTTAATCATTCCTTTGAGCAGATGGGATATGAGGGAGATTTCTCTGTAAAGACCTTTAGGAAAGGGAAGGTCTTATCCCAGTGGAGATTCCTGCTCAATGTGGTCATCCACAGCTTATCAAACAAGCATGGTGGATGGGACCAGATTCCTGAGGATCTCTCCTTCATAATCCATGGAATGGTTTAGGGAGTCAAATTCAGGTATTCTCAGTTTGTTTATACCAATTTACTTGCTAATTTAGACTCCTTAGAATATTACATATTTCCTAGATATGTCCAGTACATTCTTAACTGTGAATTGGGCTCACAATTGAGGGAGACAGGTAACATTCTTAAATTGGGACAGATGAAGCCCGCTATCTTTAAAATATTGAGAAAGCCCACTGTTGGCTTCTCGGGGTAGAAACACCCCTTGTCCCAAAAATGTTAGAGCTTATTGCTCAAGGTGACAACCTAGCAGCACAAGCTAGTGTTGAGCCCACACCTGCTACCTCCTAACCACCCACACAGTCTCAAATAATCTTCACTTACCAAAGAAAATCCAAACGAACCCCTGCTCAGACTATTCAGTCTGTGGAGGTCCCCATATACTCAGCCATACAGGAAGAAGTGGACACTGGAGCTCCCACTTCTCTTGAGGAGCATACCACTCCCATCTCTCCAAGGATCAGTGCTGAGGTTCCTCATGCTCAGCCTGATAAGCTTATTAGCCCAACTGCCTTAAGCCATCACTCTGAGTCTCAACACTCAAGTGATCAACCTTCAGGGGACACTTGCCATCCCAGCCTATAGATCTTAACCAACCAATTCCCAACCTTGATTTCTATACTAATGAAGATCTAGGTTTGAGTGAGTAAAATGAGTCTCTCTTCTTTACCCATACTCAATAAGAGGTGAATGCTCTTGAGTCTCCTATATCTATCCCACATCAGTCACCTACAACAGAGGTGGACACTTCTGAACCTGTTCAGGATGTCCATATGGAAGAGGCTCTCAATTCTGAAAGTGCTTACATCATTAAGACCTCAACCATGGCAACTCAGCCTACTGTTATCTCAACTGAGATTGCCAGTGAGCAGCGGAAAATCAGCAGCCAAGAACCTGAAGCTGGTGGTGAGAGAGAGGACTTTGGTCCAATCATCTCATCCCCCAATGATTCTTCTGATGAAGATGAGGGGAATCTGAGACTAAAGGTGCACAAACTGACTAAAACATGCACCTATTTAGTCTCAAAGGTCAGTTACCTTGAATCTCAGGTGACTACCTTACACAACAAGATCAATGATCAACAACTTGAGATTTCATATCTTAAGGAAAAACTAGCTGGGAGACCCTTAAGAAGAGCTCAACCAGGAACACAAGAACCTGTGGATGTGATTGACCTATCTTCCAGCTCACCTATGCAAGTGGGTGATGCTACCAAAAAGGGGGAGAAAGTCATCACAGTTACAGAACCTGGGAGTTCTTCAGAGAGAGTGGACATTGAGGACTCAGCATCCTCACTTGCAATTGTGCATTCTCAGCAACCTTCTCAAATTCACATTGATGTGGACTACACAGACTCCTTCATACAAAGTTTGTTTGAGGATGGGATACCAAGGGATATGTCATCTTCACCATCTTCTAATCACATCATTAGGTGGAGATATGACAATATTAGGAAATCCCTAATCATCATAAGAGTTCAAGGACAGCAAGAAGTCTTCAATTTTCAGACTTTGAACTACTATGAAGGTCTGGATTTAGTCAACATTCCACTTGTCAATCCAAGCAAATCAAGACAAGCTGACAGACTAGCTCAAAGAATCCAAGACAGGATCACTGTAGAGTTCAGCTTAAGAAGGAGACTTAGGGAATCACCCAATGCCATCGGTCAACTGGATGTTGAGGCAGACTCTAAGATTAGTTTCATAAGGGAAACCTTGACTGAAGGCCCAGTGGTAGAACCTGAGACCCCTGTCTTATCATCATCAACTGCTGTAGAAATCCACACCCTATTAAGACACCTGCTGGTGAAGATGCTTCTCAACCTCTCTCTGGCCAAAGCCTAGATGCTGCAACAAGCAATGAAGGCCAAATCTCTCTCCACCCTGAGTCATAAAGGTTTGTGAGTGAAAAAGTAAAAAGAAAGATGACATCTGAGGAGATTAAGGAGGAGGAGAGAGAGAGGAAGAGGAGGCTGAGGGGAGAAAGTTTCTCTGCTAAGTCTTCAAGACTCATGGAGTCTGCTATCAGGGCTGCCCCTAGACCAAATACTTAGAATGATGAGTTAAGGGCAGTCAGGATAAATTACCTGCAGACAAGGAACTATGACATAGACAGTGTCATCTCTCTCCCCTTAGAAGAGTTGAATGAACTGGTTGATCAGGAGAGGTCAAAAGAGAAGAAAGAGGTAGAAGATGCAGAGCTTCTAGTACAAGTCAAAGAAGTGAGAAGAAGAAAAAGACTGTACAAGGATATGCCTACCCTCTCCCCAGTTCAGGAAAGTCCTGCATAAGAAGATGTGGTTCAACAAGAACCTCAGGTAGACAAAGAAGAAGAGAGGATCAAGATGATCAACTACCTGAGTGCCACAGGCTTCGATCAGGCAGATGCACTCCTTCCCTTGTCCTTTGACTATGTTGAGTTTGAGTACTTAAAATAGCTTGAACTTGAGATAATCAAGGACAGAAAGACAACTAAGAAGAAGCTAAGGAAAGAAGCTGCAAAATCATGAGCTACCATACAAAAGAGCATGAAGAAATCTACTGATAGGCAAAGGATGATGAGCTTCTTGAAGCTATATGGATTCTCCAAAAAGAGACTTGGCCCCATGTCTCTATCCACTATGGATGAGCATATTAGAGTGATCAAGCAGAAGATCAAAAGTGGAGAGCTCATTGACTTACACTCCACTCCAAGTCAAGCCCCACCTGAAGTGGAGATTAAGGTTGAACAACCAAAGACAACACAACCTGGACCTCCTGCTGAAACTCAGCAAGCTTCATCTTCTGATCCACAACAGGGTCAACCTCCCTCTCCTTCTGAGCATGAGAGAGTGGAAATCCCAACTGAGAAAGATAGTGAAGATCAATCTGGTACTGCAGGCCAATCTTCTCAGTTAAAATCTGTAAAGAGAAAGAAGAGGATGGCTTCTAAACCAAAGCCAGAGGATGCTACATCAACTCCAATTCAAATAGCTCCTCTAGCATCAGGAAAACCCATCTTGTCTTGGACATATACCACAAATCCAAAAAGATGGCATGTCATTAGAGATCAAGGCACTGAAGACATTTACACATGGCAAGATATGTTTCAATTGAATCTGTATGACCTCTTTGATATGAGAAGACATTTTGACAGTCTGAAGGATCCTGATCATCTTATTAAGAAAAGATTGGTGATCTCCTAATGAGTACTATTGATATCTGAAGTCTACTAAGTGTTTTGGTAGCATCAGCCTAGGGGGAGTTTGTAGAGATTAATGTAGAGGCTGATGCAACCTAAAATCATATGTCTATCCTGCATGCTGCACAAGTGCATTGAAGAAGAATTCTTAGGAAGTTTTACACATGCAACAAAAAATACTCTAAGTGTGAAACCTTCCGAAGTCAAGACCAATATCTTCCAAAGCCAAATATGAAGTCTTCCGAAGCCTCAGAGACAAAGTCTTCCGAAGCTTCAACTCATGAAGACAGATTTCTTCCGAAGACTTTTAACACATGCTTTATCTGATGTACTTTTCCATAAAGCTGGACACTTTTCCGCTGCACCTCTGTAAGGTCACCAACTTACATGAGTTGGTGAAAAGGTCCATGTTTTTGGTAACTGTACATTGAGGTCTTGAGTCTGTAACTTTCTATTTCATGTACTCTATCCTTTTTGTAATAGATAAGGATGTAAGCTATGGCATGTCATAGTCACTAGTCAAATGACAATCTGCCTTTTGACTCTACAATTGATTTTGTTTTGTGTCTAGTCAATTGTATCCAACTGGCTTTCAAAGTATAGCCGGCTGTAGGATGTAGTATAAGTATCTCATGTTCTTGTATCTTTGAATCATGCTTTGTAACACTTGTAATAAGAGCATAGAGAAAGCAATATACTGCATTCTTGAAAACCATATACTTGTGTTCATTATGTTCTGTCTCTTACATCACTTGTGTTCTTAGTGTCTTGTCTTGGTTAATCCAGTCATAGTGTTTGATTAAGTTTAGTTAATCTCCTCTTTGTGTTGTTGTGTTGTAACTCAACCCCCTTCAACGATCCTGCAAAAATAACACTAATTTTCACTAAACAAACAATTGAGTTTGCTATCTCTAGTCAGTTTGTAAACAGAGAGCAAGTTGATATAGTATTCAGGAACAAATAGAACATCATACAGTGTAACTTGGTCATTTAGTTCTAGGTTACCAGTTTTTTCAGTTTTAGCTTGTGACCTATTTGGATGATCAACTTTTAAATCTAAATCAGACATTTCTACACAATCACTCATATGTTGATCTGACAAACTCATGTGTTCATTTGCCCCTGAATCAATAATCCACCCTTGTTTATCACTAGACCTGACCTTTGAGCCATGAAAAAATATACTCATTCTTGTACCTGACATATTTGCACTAGTGGTATCCACAATAGAATTTTCTCCACTGAGTGATATAAGTTTAGAAATTTGGTCAGCATAGAAAGGGAATTTCCCATTTGAAGTGTCAAAATTAGTTTTATGAAGTGAGTTGTTTGACACAACTTTGTTCCCACTAACTTTCTTTTTATAATTTGGTGGATACCCTATTAATTCAAAACATTTTTCCACCAAATGACCATTTTTTGTTGCAATGGGAACATTTTAACAAAAAACCTTTAGTTTTCTTTTTGTTATCAAAAACTTTAGATGCAAAAGCAGTAGCCTGAGTTTTACTTGGCGAACCACCATGACTAGAGTTCCTATGTGACTCTTCAGCAGAGATTATGGCAAACGCAGCTTTAACTGTTGGTAATGGTTCTTTAGTTAATATTTGATCTCAAAGGCTGGTATATATCATATAATCTCATTAAAAATTGCATCAGTTTTAAATTTTGATTAAACTCTAAGATACCTTTTGAGGCAGCACATACATAGGTAGGTAATCTAGTCATGGAGTCAAACTGTCTCCACATGGAGTTTAGTTTATGATAATACTCCGAGACTGATGACCCAGACTGTGTAAGATTGCATATGTCTTTATGCAAGTTAAAAATCACTGAACCATCTAGTTTACTATAAGTTTCTTTTAGCTTTTGCCACACTTCTACTGCGACTTTTGAAAAAAATTGATCCAGATATAGATCCTCGGAAATTGAATTCAAAATCCAAGATAAAACTACAGAGTTACATCTTTCCCATTTTTTATTAAGACTTCATCAGTTTGAGGTTTGAGACAAGACCCATCTATAAATCCAAATTTATTTTTAACTTGTAAAGCAAGTTCCATTGAGTTAGACCATACTACATAGTTTTCAATGCCTTTTAGTTTGACATTAACTATTGATAAAACACTAGTGTCACTTGGATGAAGATAAAGAGGATTTCCAAAATCTAATTTCCTTATAAGAGTATCATTAGATTTGCTATGAAGACTTCCATCTTTACTAACAGAATCATCATCATTCAGAGATATATCTTCCATGATAAGAGACTAAACAACCAACAATATAGACTAAATTGTTAAATCAAAATTATTTGCACTCCAGCACACAAGTTGGTAATCCCTCCAAGAACAGGATATTGAAGACACTCTAGTGGTGCTAAGCCAAGTATGACAGAGAACCAACAATAAGTGATGAACACTCCCAGGCACATAAGAGACCGAGATAAAAAACAATAGTCACTTAATATCAACTAAACACAAGTAACACAAATAACAACCTAATGATGCAACATGTATAATGCACACAAATAGTCACATGCCAGTCCTCCTAACCCAACCCAAAGAATGCCTAATAGTAGAGATTCTTGATTTAGAATGAAGTGAGAAAAACAGAAGGGGATCCAAAGACTTACAAACCTCCAAACTACAAGATAAAGTAAAGAAAGATCTTACAGTGAGATTTGAAGAACATAAACCCTAGACACCTTCTTAACCACACTACTAGGTTGATTTAATCTTGATCTTCCTTCTTGAATCACGAGCACACTCCTTGCACAGCCCAGAAAAACGATAACTTCCAACCCTAACATATTAGAAGGGTGAGTCGAGGCGATTCAAGCGCTACTAGATTCAAAACCTAAGTTTCACGAATCAAGGAACATAGTACGATACAAAGCCTAAAGCTCTGATACCATGTCAAAAAACAACAGTATGATAGAATAAAACCCAGAATCAACAATGTTGTGGAAGAACAATTACAAGAACTAGAATTCGAGAGAACTATGACAAGAATCGAATGTTACAACTCAAATACTAGACTATCTAAATAGATGCATTAGTCAGCAAATTGCTGATGAAGATTGTGATGATGAAATGGCCTGAAAGCCTTTGAGTCAATAGAGCGCTCGTATAGAGAAGAAGAAGACAATGTGCAACTGTGATTATTTGTTCCAGAACCCAATAACATCCTTTTATGCCCAACATCTATGAGACTCCAACTTTAGCCCTTATGCTATCAATATTTTCATTATGGCCCTTGCGTATAAAACATAAACTCACTGAGTAATTAAATTGGAGAAAATATAACCACTTATAAATTTACAAAATATATTACTCTTTATATTACGAGATAAGTGAAATATACTTTTGAATAGAAGTAGGGGTTCTTGTTGGGTTTTTTAGTTAGTGTTCTTAATCTTCCTTCCATGTTCGTTGAAGTTGTTGTTCAATTGATATGTCCACCATCTAGTCTTTATACTTGGGGTTGTCACCTTTTTGAACCCTTACGAATTTCTCAATATGAAGATAACTTCTAAGTTAGATCAAATACAACTCTGTTTTCAATTATTTTACCATTTGTTTGCAATCTTTTCATGATAGAGGCGTGTTGTAAGTCACACTTGAGCTTGATATGGACTCATCCATCTTCATATTAGGTTGAAAATTTTTCCCTAAGATACAATGGAGTTTATTTTGCTACCCTATCACACATTTTGAATAAATAATTCTGTTAATATTATAATGAGTGTGTATAAATTTCTTACTTATACACATACCATTAAAATTTTGACATAACATATGTTGTCATTTTTCAAACTTCAATTTACGTCTGCTTTGCTCCAACATTTGATCCCTTACGATTCTAGCCGGAGGGTACTTAAAATGTACACTGCCTTCAAAATGATAAAATAAATGTACTTTGATTCCTGTTGCTTTGAATTAAATAATCTATACTTGTTAATAAAACAATATTTTTAATGTCACGTGTCTTTTTCTTAGACCTCCATTATTTTAGTTGCCCACCTAAAAATGTATCTTCCATATTATTAGTCATAATTCATTCGAATAAAATTAACTATTACTATAATTAGAAAGTGAGTTTTTTCCTTAAATTGTGTATATATAATTTTTATTTACCATAATAGGTGTTTAAGAAAGTGTTTTTTTTCTCAATATAATGTTATTGATTAAACTTATTTTATTTTAAAATAATATTATTTATAAATAGTAAAGTACAAAAGTTAATAAAATTGTAAAACCATTTGGTTTATATGTCGTAGTTAAGAACATAAACTTTTTCTAAAACATTTTGGTTGATTTTAGTTCACTCAGATTTAATTTTAAATCATATTTTTATATAGAAAAGTTGAACTTTTTTACTATAATTTTGTTTCAATTTCACACAAAAATAGGCAGATTTATTTTTTTATTCTTTTTAAAAATGTATTTTGTAAAATATTTTCAAGTAGCTTAAAAAATAAGAAAAACTATTTTAACAAAAAATACATTCTTTAAAATATTTTATATAAATATCATGACGAAACAAAAAAGTTAATGGTTTATTATTATTTTATTTTGTAACACACGGTTATTTATTTATTTTAGTGTTGATGAATAAAGAAGAAAAGAAATAAAGTACAAAGCCAAGGGACCAAACTCGCCAACGAGGGAAAGTTGAGAATGTGGTGATATTTGTAGGGAGAGGGCAACCATTACCCTCTCCCCACACTCACATTTTCAGCATAGAGAGAAAGAAGAAGAGAAAAAGGGAAAAAAAGTTGGTTCGGGTTGATTAGAGTGAGCAAAATCGTTGAGAAGCAGGTCAAATCAAAGCTCTTCTCGTTGTGGTCGTTTGTGTGAGTTTTAGGACCCCTCTTTTACACGTTTTTGAATGATTTGGCACTGGAACACATCTGAAAACTGGGTTTTTGAGTGTGTGTGTTTGACCCGTTTGTGTATGTGTGTGTATGTGTATGATTCGTTTGGGTCTTGTGTTTGAGCTTGTGTGTGCTTAAATGGTGTTGTGGTATGCATTCCTAAGGTTTAGGATGGTTGATTTGGGCTTAGAATGGGTTTAGATGAGCTTGGAGGTCGAAAATGGCAGATTAGGTTCGGGATGAACTGCATTATGCACCAGCTAGGGCTAGGCGACCGAATGTAGGCCATACGGCCGATTGAGGTGCGATTGGGGTTCATTCGCACGATTGAGGTCCATTCGCATGATTGAGAGTTCATTCGCATGATAGGGAGCCCAGTCACATAAATGCTCATCCGCATTAGTTCCATCCGCATTAGGTCCATTTGCATGGGACTCATCTGCATGGAGTCCATCCGCATGGAGTCCATCCGCATGAAGTCCATCCGCACTAGTTTCATTCGCACGAATGGGTGTTCATCCGCGTTGGTCCATTCACATGATGCTCAGTCGCATGGAGGCCATGCGACTAAAGGGTGTCCATACGCCCTAATAGGGTTGTTGCACCCGGGGAAAAGTGTAGTTTAACTTCTGACTTTCGGGGGAAGTGCAGATGTAAGTTTTTGACGTAAAGGTTTCCGTAAGTTCATGTAAGATGACTGTTGAGGCCCTAAAGAGCATGTTGGGCATGATGATGATGATTTTGCATGATTATGCATGTTATGTATGTATGATGTTGCCTTGTATGATGTTGACGCATGTGTATGTTATGTTCCTTATTATGATGTATGCGTATCTTTCCTATGGCTTTACGTGTTACGTTAATGAAGGAAATGAAAGTAGTATGTAACGTAAAGTGAAAGATAAAGAAAAGAGGAACATGAAGTAAGAATGCATGCATTAATAAAAGATGAAAGTAAAGAAAGTCTTGCAAGTATAGTATATCAGGACATGCCATTAAAAGGTGTTAGCCCAACGGTGTGCGGGTTCGCTACCCCGGGATGATGCACATCGGGGTCTTTCTTTGTGATTGACCATTTGTATTGCCCCATTGCAGCATACCCTAGGTACTGTGATCAGAGGTGCGATGCATCGTTATAGCTGGTCTATGATAGACCTAGGTCTAGTACCAGGAATAGCTGAGTATTGCATATAGCAGTGGTACACCTAAACTCTACCCTA
Organism: Flaveria trinervia; assembly: GCA_025506515.1. Lineage (NCBI taxonomy): Eukaryota > Viridiplantae > Streptophyta > Magnoliopsida > Asterales > Asteraceae > Flaveria > Flaveria trinervia. Next base: position 17,927,210 of record CM046448.1, read on the forward strand.
GGTACTGTGATCAGAGGTGCGATGCACCGTTATAGCTGGTCTATGATAGACCTAGGTCCAGTACCAGGAAATAGCTGGGTAAAGTTTATGGTTGAAGGAAAAGAAAGAAGTAATGATGAAAGATTGAAATCATGAAAGATTAAAGAAAATAATAATGATATTATCTATGTGTACGTATGTTGTATGATCACATGAAAGTAAAGAACGGTTTTAACGAAAGAAACGTATGTTTTGTTTTATAAAACTAGAACTCACTTAGCAACGCTGACTTTGATGTGTTTCTAGTTGGCAGGTAGTGATTGCTGAGGATGGCACGAGGTGGCTACTCAGCTCTTTTGGGATGGCATCCATTTATTTAATGGTTTTGTGATGTAATGCAATAATGTATTTTACAACTGATTAACGATATATTATTTTGCAAAAGTCTTTATAATGAAATGAGATGTCATTTTTGAATGTTCTGCTGCAATATTTATGTAAGAGAAATGAAAATGTATGTTTTATGTGCAATGATTTACCAGCTGTAAGCGTCCCGGGAACGGGGCCTTACAAGATGGTATCACAGCCAAAGTTTAACTGAAATGGGTAAATTTTCAAAATAAACCTTAACTTAAACTGAGAATGGGACGGAAAGGGCAGGGATGCCAATCTGAGTAGTTGTGTGCCATCAGGTATTTTTGTAAAGTTAACCGGTATTATGTGCGCATGTGATGTGCTATGTGTTGTTTGTGGATTTAAATACTAATGTAGTCAGGATAGGTAATGCTCAGGGTGTGAAGAGTAAAGTAAGTGGCTAATCATAACTGGCCACTGTAATTAGGGACTTACTATACTTGACAAAAACTGAGTTGTTCCCTTGAATGACCGTGTTGGTGTTTGAATCTTTCAGTGTGTGTGTGAATGGCCGGTGGTAGATCTTCGAAAGCCTCTCGTGGAGGTGGTCGTGATGGGCTTGGTGCTGAGCCGCGACCCAAGAGAGGAAGACCCAGAATGGAAAAGGTGGTTCCTGAAGAACCGAGAACCCCTCATCCGGAGGGTGGCGACGAGAGCACCTTTCTGAAGCCTCAATGAAGGAGGCTGTTGTTGAAGAGTTCGTCAAGTCATGCAGACGATCTTAATGTCTGTAGTGACTGAAGTTATCAAGGCTGTACGAAAAGGGGAAAGAAATGAGAGAAACAGGTCCTCGGGAGGACGGGAACAACCGAAGCCGGAAACGATTCCCTCTGATGATGAGGAAAAGGAAGAAGAAGAGCCTGCGCCGGAGGTGGCACGAGGCTGTAACTATGGGGCGTTCAACGATGCAAGCCCCCTACTTTTGATAGAAACGGCATTGCTGCTGCTGCTCACCGGTGGGTGAGAGAAATGGAAGTTGTATTGAATATCAGCGAGTGCCGGGAGGACCAGAAAGTAAAGTTTGCTGCCCATTCTTTTGTGAACATGGCTTTGTGCTAGTGGAACAATATAGTCCAAGCCGAGGGTAGCAGGGACATCAGGAGGATGAGATGGTCAGAACTGAAGAAGTTGGTGATTGAGGAGTTTTGTCCTCATAGAGAAATGGATAAAGTTGAGAGAGAATTCCTGCAACTGCAGGCGGGAACCATGACAAACCAACAGTACACCACCAAATTCAACGAGATGGCACATCTGGTGCTGGATTAGGTGACACCTCTGTCTCGAAAGATCAAGAGGTATATTCAGGGTTTGCTAGTGGATATTCGCAGGTACACGATTGCCGCCCGACCAAGCACATTTAGGTCGACGGTGGATTTGTCAGGGAGGTTATATGATGAAGGGCTGTGGTGGTGGTGGCTGAGGGTGGCAAGAAGAGTGGTGGTGATCAGAACTGGCAGGGGAAGAGGTTTGGTCGGGGTAATGTCTCGACGGTTAACAAGAAGGCACGGGTAGATGACCGTCGTGTGACCACATTAAGTGTGGGGTCAAAAAGGTGTGGCAAGTGTGGAAGGGAGCATGGGGGAGAATGTAGGTTGGATTTAACAGATGCTTCAAATGTAGAATGCGGGGCATATAGCCAAGGAGTGTCATACGGTCCGATGCTTTAACTGTGGAGAAGATGGTCATATGAGTAGGGATTGTAAGAAGCCAAAGGCCGAGGGTTCCGGGGCGAAGAAGACAGGAGGTGAAGGAGAGCGCCAGGGCATTCACTATGACACAGGAGGAAGCTAGGATGGACCCTGATGTTGTGTCTGGTACGTTTCCAGTGAACCAAACTTTAGTTTATGTGTTATTTGATTCGGGTGCCGGTAAAAGTTTTATTTCTGCTACTTTCTGTGTTAAGCTGCCTGTTAGTACTAGATGTGTTGATGCGCCATTCGATGTAGAAACTGCCATAGGTAAGTCTACCAGGATTTCTGAGATGATAGAGAACTGTGATGTGGAACTTGAGGGTCATAAGTTTCCTGTTAGACTGTTTGTGATGACCTTAGGTGGTTTTGATTTGGTTCTTAGGATGGATTGGTTAGCGGACTCCAAGGCGAACATTGTGTGTCGCAAAAAGATGATTCGTTTTACAGCGCCTGACGGGAGTTTGGTAACTGTTTATGGAGATCGGGTCACAACGATCCTGAAAGTGATCTCCTTGGGGTGCTTCGGTCATGTTTGTGAAGAAGAAAGACGGTAGCATGAGGATGTGCATTGACTACCGTGAGTTAAACAAGCTAACGGTGAAGAACGGATACCCCTTACCAAGAATAGACGATTTGTTCGATCAGCTTCAAGGTGCTAGTTGGTTTTCAAGGATAGATCTTCGATCTGGTTACCATCAGTTGAAGGTGAAGGAACAGGATGTTCCTAAAACAGCTTTCCGCACGCGCTATGGTCACTATGAGTTTCTTGTCATGTCTTTTGGTTTGACCAATGCGCCAGCTGCTTTTATGGATCTGATGAATCGGGTGTGTTGGCCGATGTTGGATAAATCAATGATTGTGTTTATTGATGATATCCTGATTTATTCGAAGAGCGAGATTGAGCATTTCGATCACATTCGGGAGGTTCTAGAGACGTTGAGCAAGGAGAAGTTGTACGCCAAGTTCTCCAAGTGTGCATTTTGGTTACGCGAAGTTCAGTTCATAGGTCATGTGGTAAATCCTGACGGGATTATGGTGGACCCAGCTAAGGTGATAGAAGTCTCCAAAGACGCCATCCGAGATTCATAGTTTCTTGGGTTTGGCGGGCTACCATAGAAGATTCATCCAAGACTTTTCCAAGATCGCTTCTCCACTAACCAAGTTGACCCGGAAAGATGTAAAGTTTGAATGGGGTCAAGCTCAAGAGAAGGCATTCGAAGAATTGAAGGCAAGATTGACTCAAGCTCCTGTTCTGTCATTACCCGATGGAAGCGAAGATCTGGTGGTTTATTTTGATGCTTCCTACTCGGGGTTGGGGTGCGTGTTAATGCAAAGAGGGAAGGTTATAGCTTATGCATCCCGGAAGTTGAAGGTTCATGAGGTCAATTATCCTACTCATGACTTGGAGCTCGCAGCCGTGGTCTTTGCACTAAAGATTTGGAAGCACTATCTTTACGGGACAAAGTGCACCATTTTCACTAACCACAAGTGTTAGGGATCGCGTACTCGATGAATACTAACGGATTAACGCGTGTACCGAATCAAATAGTGCGGAATCCTATTTGATTGGCGATCCAATCAGTGAGAATGCACATAGAATCAATTAAAGATTGAATCTAAACATTAAGAATGATTAGCAATCGATCTACTGCAATCTTTGAAGTTGGAACAGGTTGCTAGAGGTCTCTAGACGGCTAGGGTATGTATGGGTATCAAAATATTCGAAGTGTCTCTTTTTTCACGAATTAAGTGGTATTTCTAGGTTAAGGTTTCTCAATGTGCGACTAGACCATTTGCATGGTTCAGTCGTGCGATTGAGTCATGCGGTTGATCCATTCGCACGACTGAGTGTTCAGTCGTGCGACTGATTCAATCTCATGTTTCAATCATGCGACTGATCTAGTCTCCTAGTTCATTCGTACGACTGGTTCATTAGCATGAAGTTGTTCATGCGTATGGTCCATTACCATAGGCCAATGGCATGAGAACTTCACATGATTAAGTTTGAATATGTTTCATTGTCATTAATTGAATTAGATATTATTCAAACAACCACAACCTATATAATCAAGTCAATAAGCATTATTACATACCAACCAACGAAATATTCAACATTATATAAGCACAACCACATATTGTATTTCATTAAGTACTCGTACAATTACATATGTGTAAGACAAAACAAACATATTGCATTAAGTTCAGAAACTAGGGACACATGTATCTACAACAAGAGCTTGAAGTACTTCTTCGAGTAAAAAGATCTGAACATGAGGCAGAGGTGGTGGTTGGAACTTGTAAAGGATTATGATTGTGAGATTGTAGAGATTAATGAAGAGGCTGATGCAACCTAAACATCCAAAGTGTATCCTGCATGCTGCACAAGTGCATTGAAGAAGAATGCTTAGGAAGTTTCACACATGCAACTGAAATATTTAAGTGTGAAATCTTCCGAAGCAAATATGAAGTCTTCTGAAGCCTCAGAGACAAAATCTTCTGAAGCCTCAACTTATGAAGACAGATTTCTTCTGAAGACTTTTGACACATACTTTATCTGATGTACTTTTCCATAAAGCTGGACACCTTTCCGCTGCATCTTTATAAGGTCACCAACTTACATGAGTTGGTGAAAAGGTCCATGCTTTTGGTAACTGTACATTGAGGTCTTGAGTCTGTAACTTTCTACTTCATGTACTTTATCCTTTTTGTAATAGATAAGGATGTGAGCTAGGGCATGTCATAGTCACTAGTCAAAAGGCAATATGCCTTTTAACTCGACAATTGATTTTATTTGTGTCTAGTCAATTGTATCTAGCTGGTTTTTCAAAGTATAACCGGCTGTAGGATGTAGTATAAGTATCTCATGTTCTTGTATCTTTCTATTATGCTTTGTAACACTTGTAATAGAACATAGAGCAAACAATATACTGCATTCTTGAAAACCATCTGTAACATCCTGTATTTTTAGGTTAAATAAAAGTTAACGTCGTTTATTCTTGTAAGGGCTAAAGTTTTCAATTATGAAACTTATGGTTTGCTTATGCTTATTTATTAGTATGCCTATAATTCTTTAATTTGAAAGTTAATAGTTTAATTATGAGATTGAACATAATTGTAAGTAATAATAATAATAATACTAATAACAATAATATCAATAATAATAATAATATTAGTAAGATTAATAATAATAACAATTATAACGATAATAATAACCAAGCTTATGTTAATAATAATGATAACAATATTAGTAATAGTAAGATTACTTATAACAATAACTTATAAGGTTATTAAAACTAAATAATGTTTAAAACACAAAATCTAACTAAGTTTGGGGGGTTGCTTTTGCTAATTAATAAACTTTCAATAAAAGTTTTAACATAAAATAATAAAGATTGATAGTTGAGGGACCAAAACTATAAATTCATTAAAATTAAACCAAACCCCCACCCAACCCCCGTATTTCCGACGACCCACGTCGGCCACCCCTAAAACCATCAAAACCTGACATTTTCCTGATCTAAAACCGTCCCCAAACCGTTCTTGAACTCGATTCGAACACCATTATGAACTTTTATTGCGTTTAAACGTCGGTTATGAACCCGATCGAATGATTAACCGAAACGTCTTAAACTCCATAGCCGTTCAAGCATTAACACTTCTTAATAGCCTAATTAAACTAACCTAAATGATACTATACCATTCATTAATCAAGCACAACACTCAATTGCATCAGAAACAAACACAATCTTCGAACTTGAGCTTCATCCTTATCGTGAACCTGCAACCTAGTCGAGGCCACTGTCCAAGCAATTTGGACCAAAATTGGCAAGGGGCTTTTGGTCCAGTACACAAACCGAAGCTTCATACAAGATTAACTGTGTTATCATCAACAATAAACCATCGGTCGATCACCGTTCGGTTGCGACATGTTCATTGTTGTGTGTATCTTCAGTATCTAATTAAAATGGGTAATTGAACTCACCTAAACAATCTTTTTATCATGGAAAACAAAAGTCTCATGAATATATTCGTTAACAACATCGATTTCATGTTCAATTTGATTCAAGAACAATCTAGAGTTCTTGGATTTGGGGGTTTCCGTATGGTTATGTTTTTAAGATTTTAAAACCGGGTGTTAGCACGGCTTCTGCCCTTGGTTCACCAGTTACACACTCACATTCTATACTAGAGGTCCCGGGTTCGAACCCAGCAACCTCCGATATATCTTTTTGGGGCTGTTTAAGCTTCTAAAAATTATAAAAATTTTCTAAAAATTATAAAAAACAGTTTTATAAACTTTGTTTATTTTTAAAGTTATTCAACTATTTTATAATAACTTTATTCTTTTAAACATCTTAACATTTTTAATTATTTATTTATTTATTTATTTTAATATCATTGATAATGTTATAATTAGTTTATTTTCATAGAAATAAACTTTAAATAGTTGAAATCACTAAATGACTATTGGTCATTTCGTTATCTTTAATCATAGATTAATTATGTTAATTATAAAGTTTTATTTACATTTCATAATTAAATCATTATAAAAGGATAAATTAAGATTTCTTTCATTTTATTACTGTATATATATATAGGTTTGCAATAACAAATCTTATTTATAAAAACTCCAAACTGCAATTGAAACCCTAGCTCTCGTTAAATCACAAATCCCATTATTAAACTTAAAACCTTGTGAATATTCATAAATGCTTAGGTACCTTGAGAAGGTTTACGCTGGAACGGCGCGTATTATTTTTCTTATTAATCATTCAACAATATATATCGGCCAAGTGAGTATTTCTATACCCCTTTTTATATTTTTACACTTTTTGGGTGAAACATGTTACATTATAAACTTTGCACTTGTAAACACGTTTGATTCTTGTAAACTTATGGCATTTCACCTCTATGTTGTGGTTAGTTGAACTTTGTAGCTACCATGTAATGTCGAATATATGTACAATCATCAACTATTGCTAGCCTGGCGACGTCATAGATCTATGGGCTTGACAAGCCTGCTTGGTTAATCCAAGTACACTTAGCTAATCGTATATACTTGTAAACGTTTGAGACTTGTAAAACTTTGTCAAGGTTTGATTGTGCATTCTGTCTTACATCCCTAGTTTACTTTGTTCTCTAACTTACAACATGAATTGCCATCTTTTATATACTAATGTATCGAAATCTATAGAAATCTAACCAACATTATGATGACCTTTTATTTTTAACATGTTTCAGGAAATACTCAAGCTTGATCGCCACTTTTGAAGCTTGTTCATACTTAGGAATGGACCTAGTTAAATGAATGAATGAGCTTGTTATATTTCTTGTTATGTTTTCTTTATTTGAGACTTTTAGTTGTAATAATACATTTGGAACTTATGAATAATATATTTGGGGTTATTATAGCGTTATGTGGCTGTGAACGATCTTAACTCTTACTCCTCGACGTTTCCGCCATCAAGGTTTGGGTGTGACAGATTAGTATCAGAGCCCATAACTATAGGGATTTAGGTTCTTAGAAATGGTGACCTAGACTATAGTATGCATGAACCTTATAGAATTATAATTCTATATTGTAATTATATAGTTTGCATGCTACATAATGCTATGCCCTTCTATGTGCAATTTGATGCCTTAGCATAGGATTGCCTAAACATTGTTACTTGTCTCCCTAAACTTAACTTTGACACTTTGACTCTCCCCAAACATAAAACCTCTTAATCTTATTTTCGACGACACGTGGAATCTTATGTTTATGCTTATGACTTAGATCTTTAGACGTTATGTCTAATCTATATAAATCTCATCAAGGTTTTGATTCCATGAACCTAAGAAATATTATGTGACACATAGACACCTGTATCTTGGATTTCCTAGCAAAAGGCCTTCGGGTTAAGGTAAGCATTTCGCGTAAATCCTACGGGACTAGTTATGCTTACATGGGGATTTCTGGGATGAGTGATAACTATGGTCGATATACACAAGTTTTTAAGGCAAATGGGTCAATTTACCCTGATGTGTCAACGTTTCCGAATGGTAAGCGTTACCAAATGGAACCATCCGGTTTATATTTAAAATATAAAAAATCCTTGATTCCTTGGACTGGTTTATCATCAAAACTTTAATATCTTCTCATTCCTATCTTACAAAATGTTCCCGTTAATATTGAACTCGTTATACTCCTCAGTTACTATGTTTAAACAATGTTATATGTTGTGCGCCTTATGTAACTATCTTCATACCTTGACCAACATGCACATGGATCTTAATATATATCCAAAGATATTGGTCATCTAAACCGAATGGTTTTTAAAAACTTAAAATTGATACTTAGGGTTTTCAAATGTCCTTAAAGTGTGTCCTATAACTGAAATCATGCAATACCGAAAGGTGGAATACCTGCATCCCGAGATACCTTGTCTAGGCAAGGTATACACATAAATTTAATTCAACCGTTGGATCCATTTATCTGACCTGGAACTCATGAGATGAGTGATCGCTTATAGGTATGCGTGTCTACCGTAAAGTTGTGGTTGACGTAACACTTTGAGAAGTCAACGCATTTCCCTTTTATTTTGAACCGAACGTTTACATCTCATTATTGTGTTGAACCATTTCCATCATTGATCTTATTTTCCTGACTTAAACCATTCAAGATTTATAAAAACTTCAAACCGTTTTGCATCGTAGGCAATGCAAGAGTCCGCAAGTCAACCTATGACTAAGGACACTCGTATCCCCTAAATGATTCTATCTCATCAAAACAAGGGTGACTCCCTTACTTTGGTGGTGACTTTCCATTCGCTATTACTGTTCTTATGAAATTTCATCGTCAAGACAGAAATGAACCTCATACCTTGATTACTAGTTCCTTCTTTTTGTTTTTATGAATTCATATTTTACAAATGGAATTACCTCCTTAAAATAGGAGTAAAATTTCGTATCTTGATGATGGTTTTCAATTTTTGTATTACGTGTTTTATGAAATCTCATCCTCGGAATCAGGGTGATTTTCTTGCTTTGAGGACAGATTTTAATCATTTTCCTTTGGAACTCGTATTTCACGAACGAAATGACCCCACCAAAATAGGATTGAATCCCATACTTTGGTGACAAAGGTCAGTTCTCGATTGTTTTCTTGTTATTATGAAATTCAATCATCAAGATAGGCGTGAAATCCATACCTTGATGATAATATGACCCATTTAAAATTTTATGAATGGTATTTTCCTTAATGAAATAACCCCATGAAAGTAGGAGTGAATTCCATTCTTTGATGAAACTTTCATTTTGCTATATTTTGTTTCTATAAAACTTCACTATTAAGATAGGAGTGATTATCCTTACCTTAATGGTAAGTTACCTCATTTTATTCTTGTGGAATCTCAACAATGAGTTAGGATCAAGCTCTCGTTTGGTAGTTAAGAGACATACTTTGGGAAATACACCGCCAAGCTAGGAGTGATAACCACATCTTGGTGAGTATTCCCATTCCTTGATCTCAAAACTTACCAGGGTTTTAAGACTTCAATTGACAAGAAACATGTAATAACTTGAAGGGTGAATACCATTATCTGATTTGTCGACGATAGTGTTCCAGCCAGTCAAGCTAAAGCATGAATCTTGAACTCAAATGGGGTCATTGTTACTTTAGGGTAACCCTAGTTCCAAGCCTGGAACATTTAAATTTTAAATCGATTTCTTCTCTGGCTTTTATGTTTCAATTTGACGTTTGATCTAGCTTTATGGAACCTTTTTATCGACCTTCATTCTAAGTTATCATCAAAACCTAATTGCACAATGATAACACTCCTAAAACAATCTTTCGTACAAGATATAGTTATTATAAATTTATGCCATGCCTTTCTAGTTATGTCACTGTACGGTTGTGTTCATGGGTTTGATGAACCGCGTGTGCAAGCCGTACTTGGAAAGCTATTTGTGATTGCCTTTATCTTCGATATTCTGAATTATTTAAATTCCAATCCGATCATGACAACATCTTTGTTTAAATCTTTACCCATAATTAAAAATGCAATTCCCATTATTTTGGATAACCTTGAACTCCTAATCTTGAAAATATCTAAATCTCTATCTTGATTGCGACTCACAAGACTTGTTATTACATTCATTTTCGATGTGGACAAAAAGGATCATGAATTTCCGTGATTTGTATTCATGGTTTGGCATAAAGGAAATGTTGACGTAGCTTGGTATATGTTCAAATTGCCTTGTATTTCTTGATGTCATTTGGTGCATTATTGACTGATTGGATAGTTCCGCGCATTTCATATTGACTCATGTGAGATAACGAGTCGAGAAATTGACTCGTACTTACTCAAATAGTCGGTTATCGTGGTGTGTCGTTAAACATCGATCGTTAATTCTGATGATCGATTCACTTTCTGTTATTAGCAATGCCTCTAATCATCTTTGGGAACCCAGCTCAAAATCTCAGCATATCGTATCATTCTTTACCTGATGGTTTAACCGGAGGAGCGATACGTATTCACAAGATACGCCTTAAGCCTGTGTCATTATATAGTGGCACTTGAGATTCTTAAATTCCGACAGTCAAACTTTCATACTATTACGGGATATTATTATTATTATTTTCTTATTGGCTTCAAGACATCACTTTATTATACAATTTCATTCCATATGATGGGAGAAGTGTGACTTATAAGTCTAATATGCCTCAGAAACTCATCATCGTTTTCTAACGTTTCATGTGTCAAATCTCAAAGAGTTAGTTTATCAATGATAACCTTCACATTCCATTGGAAGAGTTCAAATTTGGATGCCCGTGTAAAATTCCATAATTCGCAAAGTGAAACATCTCACCCCTAATCAAATGCCAACCACAGTCCGTTAGTACACTTATCTTTCATCATAAAGTGTCCTGTTCGTTTAAGTGTCATTCTTAATTTCAGGACGAAATTCTTTTCAGTTAGGGAGACTATAAAATCCTGTATATTTACGTTAATTAAAAGTTAACGTCATTTATTCTTGTAAGGGCCAAAGTTGTCAATTATGAAACTTATGATTTGCTTATGCTTATTTATTAGTATGCCTTTAATTCTTCAATTTGAAAGTTAATAGTTTAATTATGAAATTGAACATAATTGTAAGTAATAATAATAATAATAATAATACTAATAACAATAATATCAATAATAATATTAGTAAGATTAATAATAGTAATTATTATAACGATAATAATAACCAAGCTTATGTTAATAATAATGATAACAATATTAGTAATAGTAAGATTACTTATAACAATAACTTATAAGGGTTATTAAAACTAAATAATGTTTAAAACACAAAAACTCACTAAGTTTGGGGGGTTGCTTTTGCCAATTAATAAACTTTCAATAGAAGTTTTAACATAAAATAATAAAGATTGATAGTTGAGGGACCAAAAATTTAAATTCATTAAACTTAAACCAAACCCCTGCCCAACCCCTGTATTTCCGGCAACCCACGCCGGCCACCGGCGTCCGAGCTCCGGCCAACCCTAAAACCATCAAAACCGACGTTTTCTTGATCTAAAATCGTCCCCAAACCATTCTTGAACTCGATTCGAACACCATTATGAACTTTGATTGCGTTTAAACGTCGGTTATGAACCCTATCGAATGATTAACCGAAATGTCTTAAACTCCATAGCCGTTCGATCATTAAAACTTCTTAATAGCCTAATTAAACTAACCTAAACGATACTATACCATTCATTAATCGAGCACAACACTCAATTGCATCAGAAACAAACACAATCTTCAAATTTGAGCTTCATCCTTGTCGTGAACCTGTAACCTAGTCGACGCCACTGTCCAAGTAGTTTGGACCAAAATTGGTAAGGGGCTTTTGGTCGAGTACACAAACCAAAGCTTCATACAAGATTAATTGTGTTATCATCCACAATTAACCATCGGTCGATCACCGTTCGGTTGCGACGTGTTCATTGCCGTGTGTATCTTTAGTATCTAATTAAAACGGGTAATTGAACTCACCTAAACAATCTTTTTATCATGGAAAACAAAAGCCCCATGAATATATTCGTTAACAACATCGATTTCATGTTCAATTTGATTCAAGAACAATCTAGGGTTCTTGGATTTGGGGGTTTCGTATGGTTATGTTTTTAAGATTTTAAAACCGGGTTTTAGCATAGCTTATGTCCTTGGTTCACCGGTTCCACACTCACATTCTATACTAGAGGTCCCGGGTTCGAACCTGGCAATCTTGAATATATCTTTTTGGGGCTGTTTAAGCTTCTAAAAATTATAAAAAAATTTCTAAAAATTATAAAAAAAACAGTTTTATAAACATTGTTTATTTTTAAAGTTATTAAACTATTTTATAATAAATTTATTCTTTTAAACATCTTAACATTTTTATTTATTTATTTATTTGTTTGTTTGTTTATTTGTTTATTTTAATATCATTGACAATGTTATAATTAGTTTATTTTCATAGAAATAAACTTTAAATAGTTGAAATCACTAAATGACTATTGGTCATTTCATTATCTTTAATTATAGATTAATTATGTTAATTATAAATTTTATTTACATTTCATAATTAAATCATTATAAAAGGAGTAATTAAGTTTTCTTTCATTTATTAATGTGTGTATATATATATATATATATATATATATATAGGTTTGCGATAACAAATCTTATTTATAAAATCCCCAAACTGCAATTGAAACCCTAGCTCTCGTTAAATCACTAATCCCATTATTAAACTTAAACCTTGTGAATATTCATAAATGCTTAGGTACCTTGAGAAGGTTTACATTGAAACGACGCGTATTATTTTTCTTATTAATCATTCAACTATATATATTGGCAAATTGAGTATTTCTATACCCCTTTTTATATTTTTACATTTTTGGGGTGAAACATGTTACATTATAAACTTTGCACTTCTAAACACGTTTGATTCTTGTAAACTTATGGCATTTCACCTGTATGTTGTGGTCAGTTGAACTTTGTAGCTACCATTTAATGTTGAATATATGTACAATGATTAACTATTGCTAGCCTGGCGACGTCATAGATCTATGGGCCTGACAAGCCTTCTTGGTTAATCCAAGTACACTTAGCCAATCGTATATACTTGTAAACGTTTGAGACTTGTAAAACTTTGTCAAGGTTTGATTGTGCATCCTGTCTTACATCCCTAGTTTACTTTGTTCTCTAACTTACAACATGAATTATCATCTTTTATATACTTATGTATCAAAAACTATAGAAATCTCACCAACATTATGTTGACCTTTTATTTTTAACATGTTTTAGGAAATACTCAAGCTTGATTGCCACTTTTGAAGCTTGTTCACACTTAGGAATGGACCTAGTTAAATGAATGAATGAGCTTGTTATATTTCTTGTTATGTTTTATTTATTTGAGACTTTTAATTGTAATAATACATTTGGAACTTATGAATAATATATTTGGGGTTATTAATAGCGTTATGTGGCTGTAAATGATCTTAACTCTCACTCCTCGATGTTTCTGCCATCAAGGTTGGGGTGTGACACCATACACTTATGTTCTCTTGTTCTATCTCTTATATTATTTGTGTTCTTAGTGTCTTATTATGGTTAATCCAGTCTTACTGTTTGATTAAGTTTGGTTGATCTCCTCTTTGTGTTGTTGTGTTGTAATTGACCCCCTTCATCGGTCCTGCATTTGGTATCAGAGCTTTCCAGGCTCTTGATATAAGATCTCACCATCTTAAGATCCCTCACACACACAAATACTCAACTTTTCAAATGGCAGCCATTTCTAAGACTGATATAGAAACTGGAACCATGAACAAGTCCCCACTGATCACTCTTGATGAGTTTTATACCTGGTGTTTGAGAATGGAAGGTTTCATCAGGTCTCTTGATTCAAGAATGTGGGAGTCTATTGAGAATGGACCTTTTATACCTAGCACCTCCTCTGCTTCTCGTGCTGGTATGATCCCCAAGGATGTGGCTAACTACTTTGATGAAGATAGGAAGAGAGTAGAGATTGACAGAAAAGCTATGACAGCTCTTCAAACTGCTATGGAGGTTTCAAGAAGTGCAAAATAGCCAAGCAGCTGTGGGATGCACTAAAACTGATGTATGAAGGTTCCTCTGAAGCCAAGGAGAACAAGAAGGATCTCCTGAAGCAGCAGTTTGAAAACGTCACCTTCAAAACAGGTGAAACCATGACTCAACAATACTTCAAGAATGTTAAGATTGTGCATACCCTTATGGATGGAGGAATTTCTTTTGAAAATAGAGACATTGTAAGGAAGTTTATGTCCTCACTTCCTAGGCAGTGGTCACATTACTCTGTGGTGATCAAGAGAACTGAAAATCTCAAAACTCTTACTCTGACAGAGTTATATGGGATTCTCAGTGGCTACCAGATGGAGATGAACATGCAAGGTTCATCTGGCAACTCTAACAATCAAATGGGTTCAGCCCTACATGTGGTTGAAAGGCATAGCATAGAACCCAAACATCATCTCATATGCTACCCTGACAACTCACCAAAGGGTCCTTTTATCACTTTCCCAGAGACACAAAGGGAGAACTACACTCAAGGAAGCCCATTCCAAGAGACAAGTTCTTCTCAAGCTTTTGTGTCTTCTAATGAAAGTAGTGGCAACTCTCTTTTCACTCTTGAAGACCTAGACTGTATTCATCTAGATGATCTGGAATACATGGAAATAGTCCAGCAGATGGCTCTTCTCACTCACAGAGCCAAGAAGTTCTACAAGAGGACTGGAAGGAAGTTTCCAAGCAATGCAACCAGTGGAAAGTTTGGCCTGGACAAAGGCAAAGTCAAGTGTTACAACTGTAACTTGATGGGCCACTTTTCCAAAGAGTGTAAGGAACCTAAAACAAGTGCTGGCCAAACACAGTCTAGACCTAACTACACTAACAAAGCTCTCCGAAATGAGAAATCAAAACAACAAGCTGCTATTGTTGTTGAAGAAGGAGGTTTTGATTGGAGCTTTCTGGTGGAAGATGCTTCTCCAAACCAAGCATTGATGGCAGATCATGATGAAGCCAAGGTAATGGAACATCTCTGTACTCTTGAATGCATTTCTAAAGTCAATAGATACAGGTCCTATAACTTAGAGATGAGATCTGATCTTCAGTCCTTAAACATTTTAAAATTTGATTTTAGAAAGTCCGAAATGATTATAAACTGAAGATAGTGGGCCTAGAGAAAACCATTTCAGTTCTAAAACATGAACACACATATTTTAGGACTCAAATCAAAGATCTCATAACCAAGCTGACTGAGTGCCAGACTGAGCTTATGATCAGCAACGCCAGGGCAGAAAAGAGTGTTCTTGAATAAGAGACCTTCAATAATATGATATACTCATCCCTGCACAACAAGGTGTGCTATCAAAACAGGCAGGGACTGGGAGCCAATGAGATAGCTCCTCCACACAAAATCTAGTCTGTAAGACCTCCTAGGTGTGGAACTTGTGACGATGAGCTTCCTCTCATAGATCCTATGAGTGAAGAGGATAAAGAAGAGATAGTGAAGAATTCCTTGAGAAGAGTGAAGAGGAGGATTCCAATTAGGGCCACTATCCTTCTGAGGAGAAGAAAAAGACTGTGATGACCAAGTCCATGAGAAAGAACTTGATCAAAAAGAGCAAAAGAAAGGCAAGGAAGGCTCAAGAGATCAAGGCTACTTTTGACTCTAAGCATAAACAAGTTTTCATATTTGCAGGGTTTGAAGTAGTAAGGACTGAAGATATCAACCAAAAATCTTCTGCTAAGAGTTCTGGTTCTTGTTCAACTCATCTCAGTAACAAGAAGACTGATCTGCTATGTACCACTGCTGCACAACCTGGACCATCAAACTCCAAGAACAATTCTCAGCCCAAAAAGACTGTCTCAGCATCTGCAAAGATGAAGGTGGAGAAGGGATGTGACTAAAGACAGTCTTGTTCCCAGCAAAAGACTCTTGTGAAGAAGAAAATTGTATGTGTCATGTGTGAAAGTATCACTCACATTGTTAAGGATTGTCCTTACAATCCTAAAGGTACTGTCCATATGACCAAGACAAAGACTTCAAAGGGTCTCAAGAAGATTCAAGCTTCGAAAGGAAAACCTGTTTCCTTCAGAAGTTCCAAGTCTAAGAAGAAGGCAAGTGAAAAATTACCCTCAGAAGAGAAGTTGGTCTCGGAAGAAAGGAATTCTTCCGAAGCACTAAAGTCTGCTGCAGTGTCTGCAGGTTTTCCAAAGGTTCAGTCATCAAAACTTCCGAAGTCCCAAAAGGTTCTGAAGTTTTGAAGGTCAAGTCCAAGACTCCAAAGGTGGTGTGGAAGTCTAAGAAAGACCAAGTGACTGATAATTCTTCATCAACAACAGCTCAAGATCGTTTTAGTACAACCATAGGATCTATTACTGTTGCATTACCTTCTGTTTCTAAGCCCAAGACAAGCAAGGCTTGGGTTTCCAAATGTAACTAATCATCTTTTTTGTGTAGGGACAGCTGAAGACAAACAAAATGTTTGGATCATAGTGGTTGTTCCAGGCACATGACAGGCAATAGGTCACTACTCCAGAACTTTGAAAGGATTGATGGAGGACCAGTTGTTTTTGGAGGAGATGAAGGTGGTTACATTTCTGGAAGGGGCATGGTCATGAATGGTAAGCTCAGCATTGAAAAGGTAAACTTTGTCAAAGAGCTTGGGTACAATCTTCTGAGTGTATCCTAATTTTCTGATCAGAGTCATAACATGCTCTTTACTGAGCATGAGTGCATTGTTCTCAAGCCTGGTGTGGTCATTCCTCATGAGCATATCCTGCTTAGAGCCCCCAGGAAAGGGAACATGTACAAGATGAATTTGCAAGAAACATCTCCCTTTGGAGAAGTTTTATGCTTTCTGTCTAAAGCCAATAGTGATGAGTCTTTCCTATGGCACAAAAGAATGTGTCATGTAAACTTTAAGAACATGAATAAATTAATTAAGAATGATTTGTAACTGGAATACCAAAGAAAGAGTTTACAAGTGAATGACCATTGTGTTGCATGCTTGAAAGGGAAGCACATAAGGTATCTCACAAGCCTAAGGAAAGGAACTCCATCACTACACCCCTACACTTGTTACATATGGATCTCTTTGGCCCCACCAGTGTAATGAGTCTAGGAAGGACCTCTTACTATTTAGTGATGACAGATGACTTTACAAGATTCACTTGGGTCTTCTTCCTAAGAACTAAGGATGAGGCTCCTGAGATTCTGAAGTATTTCATCTTAAAGATTGAGAATCAATCTGATCACAAGGTCAAGATCATAAGATGTGATCAAGGAACTGAATTTAAGAACCAAATCCTTGATATATTTTGTGATGAAAAGGGTATTACAAGAGAATACAGTGCTCCCAAGACTCCTCAGCAGAATGGTGTTGCTAAGAGGAGAAACAGGACACTGATTGAAGCTGCAAGAACCATGTTGTCAGACTCTAAGCTGCCTATCACCTTCTGGGTAGAGGCAGTCAACACTGGCTGTTATGTGCAGAATAGAGTTTTAGTGGTCAAGACTCATGGCAAGCCTCCTTATGAACTTTGGCACAAGAGGAAACCTTTCATTGATTTTCTCAGGCATTTGGATATCCTTGCACCATCTTTAATACTAAAGATCAAATTGCCAAGAGTGCTGAGAAATCAGATGATGGACATTTTATTGGATACTCTTCTTAAGCTAAGGCTTATAGAGTATACAATCTCAGAACTAAAATTGTTGAGGAGTCAGCCAATGTGACTTTCAATGAACACACACCTTGTGTGGTTGGTTCTGGTCCTGATTGGCTATTTGATCTTGATTTATTTACCGACTGTTTTAACAAATCTTGTGAGAATGTTTTAGGATCTGCAGAAAATTTAAATACAGGTGATCCTAGTCCAAGATTTGAGCTAAGAAGACCTTCAACTCACACATCTTCAGCTCCAGTTGGAACTACTTCTGCTAGTGAGGTTTCTATCAGCACTATAATGACAAACTCAGCTGATACATCTGGGATGCCTTCAAATTCCAGCTCAGAGGCTCCACAACCAGATAAGAATATCTCAATTGTGGAAGACAACAATGGTGGTGGTAACGGTGATAAAGAATTTCTTGATGCTACTAACCACACCATAGATGAGAACATCAATGATATCACACACTGCTTGGATCAAGTTTCTCTTGAAAAGTGTTTTGATATGGTGGGAGAAACATCTATGCCGGATCTAAATTTCTCTATTTTAGATCTTTCTCAGCAACTTGCTGTGATCCCTCAGCTTAGGATCCACAAGTCTCACCCCACCACAAACATCATAGGAGATGTTGTCACAAGGGTAAGAACAAGAGGACAAACCCATGAAGCAAATGTTTGTCTTCACTCTTGTTTCCTATCCCAGATAGAGCCAAAGAAAGTTGATGAGGCTCTAAAGGATGGAAGTTGGGTTGAGGTTATGCAACAAGAGCTGCTTCAATTCAAAAGGTAGAAAGTTTGGAACCTTTGTCCTCTTCCTTATGGGAAGACTACCATTAGAACCAAATGGGTGTTTAGGAACGAGAAAGATGATAGAGGCATCATCATCAAGAACAAAGCTAGACTAGTTGTTCAAGGGTACACACAAGAAGAATGGATTGACTACACTGATGTCTTTGCTCCAGTAGCAACATTAGAAGCTGTTAGGATCTTCCTGGCATTTTCTGCATCCAAGAACTTCAAGGTCTTTCAGCTTGATGTCAAATGTGTTTTTCTGTATGGAGTGATTGATGAAGAGGTATATGTCAAACAGCCACCTGGTTTTGTAGATCCTGATCATCCTGATTATGTCTGCAAGCTTGACAAAGCTCTTTTTGGGCTGCATCAGGCACCCAGGAAATGGTATGAGACATTGTTTGAGTATCTTTGTAAATATGGGTACAGGAGAGAGGTACTATACATGGAACTCTTTTCATCAAAGGACAGGGAAATAGCATTTTGCTAGTTCAAGTGTATGTGGATGACATCATCTTTGGTTCAACTAATCCAAAGCTCTATAAAGACTTTGAGAAGCTGATGAAAGACAAATTTGAAATGAGTGTCATGGGGGAACTCAATTCTTTCTGGGAATTCAAGTGAAGCAAGTTGAAGATTGCATCTTCATAAGTTAGTCAAAGTATGTTCAGGACATACTCAAGAGATTCAACATGACTGATTGTAAGATTGCTAAGACACCCATAGCCAGAAACCACTCCCTTGGACCTGATCTTGAGGGGGAGTCTGTAGATGATCACTTATACATGGCTATGATTGGGTCTCTTATGTATCTTACTGCTAGCAGGCCTAATATTATGTTTGCTACATGTATTTGTGCAAGATATCAAGCCAACCCCAAGATGTCTCACCTCATTACTATCAAGAGGATTCTTAGATACCTCAAAGGTGCCTTAACACTTGGTTTATGGTACCCAAAGAATCCTGACTTCAATCTGTATGCTTATATAGATAGTGATTATGGTGGTTGCAACAAGACTGCAAAGTCTACATCTGGGGGATGTCAGTTCCTTAGTGGAAGGGTGATCTCATGGCAATGTAAAAAACAATCCTGTGTCTCTGCATCAACTGTTGAAGCTGAATACATTGTTGCTACAAGTTGCTATGCTCAAGTGCTTTGGGTTCAAAATTAGATGTTGGACTATGGGTTAAACTTCAAGCAGACTCCCATTCACATAGACAACAATAGTGCTATCTCAATCACAGAGAATCCTGTGCAGCACTCAAGGACCAAACACATCAATATCAGGTATCATTTAATAAGAGATAACCTGAAAAGGGATTAATTAAACTAGTCAAAGTTCACACAGATGAACAATATGCTGATCTGTTTACAAAGGCTTTTGATGAACAGAGATTTAAATATCTAATATCAGCTATTGGGATGATCAACTTTGAGTAGGTTTTTCTTAAAACTAATTCTTATTATTTCTTAAAATATGTGTGTCCTAAGTTGTCTAGTTATCACTTTCATAAGCTCATGTTTTCTTTGGATAAAATTATCTTTTTGAAGACTTTCCTTAGATTTTTGATAATTTTTTATCCTTCAGAAGTTATGCTTTTAACTTTGGAAGCAAATCATGCCTTCAAAATACACAATTGTCTAAGAAATTTACCTTTGGAAGAGGTTTTCAATCTATCTTCCGAAGCTCAAATACTTGTCTCAGACACTTATTCATTTTTAAGGACTATTTTCTTCCAAAGCAAAATTAACTCTCGGAAGCTTTGTTGTTTTATATACAAAGCAATCAACTTTTAATTTCTCTTCCGAAATAAAATTCTCAAAACTCTCAGGAAAATCTTCCGAAGTCATTTTTAGCTTCAGGAAGCTTTTTAATTAAAACTTCCGAAGATAATTAACCTTCGGAAGCTTTTTAAATTCCAAGAAAACTACTTTTTGAGCAAAAGTAAACTACTTTTTCAGAGGTGGGACCGACATCCGGATTTCAAAGTTTATCCTCTTTCATTAAACTTTATCTGAAATCCTTTTCACATATAAACCCAAATTTCTCTCTGAAATTTCTTTCTTCCTTCTTTATTCATCTTTAAGCTACCTCACAATGGCCAACCTCACTCACAGAAATGATCCTAACTTTACCATGCATCGACACAGGCAACATAATCAGCTTGCTTTGTTAAGCTCTAAGAAAGATCCTCATTTCTCAGAGGTTTGTCGATTCTTAGCTTTTTCCAACTACTTCACCTCCCTAACCATTGATCCTCCATCTATGAGGATCATCTGCTTGAATTTTGGAAAACCTGCCAAGAGGTGTCATGGATGGGGAGAAGGCACTGTCTGCCACAGTGCAGGGGAGAACAGTCTTCATCACTCTGGCCATCATCAACATGCATCTTTAGCTGGATGATGAAGAAGGTGAGGTGTTCTTCCTAAAGGAAGCTGTTAATCATTCCTTTGAGCAGATGGGATATGTGGGAGATTTCTCTGTAAAGACCTTTAGTAAAGGGAAGGTCTCATCCCAATGGATATTCATGCTCCATGTGGTCATGCACAACTTATCAAACAAGCACGGTGGATGGGACCAGATTCCTGAGGATCTCTCCTTCATCATCCATGGAATGATTCAGGGGGTCAAGTTCAGGTATTCTCAGTTTGTTTATACAACTTGCTTGCTAACTTAGACTTCTTAGAATATTACATGTTTCCTAGATATGTCCAATACATTCTTAACTGTGAACTGGGCTCACAGTTGAGGGAGATAGGTAACATTCTTAAATTGGGACAGATGAAGCTCGGCATCATTAAAATACTGAGAAAGCCTACTGTTGGCTTCTCTGGGGTAGAAACAGCCCTAGTCCTAAAAATGTTAGAGCTCATTGCTTAAGGTGACAACCTAGTAATACAAGCTAGTGTTGAACCCACACCTATTGTTTCCCTACCACCTCAACAGCCTCAAATTACCCTCACTTACCAAAGAAAATCCAAACGAACCCCTGCTCAGACTATTCAGTCTATGGAGGTCCCCATACACTCACCTTACAGGCAGAAGTGGAAACTGGAGCTCCCCTTCTCCTGAGGAGCAGACCACTCCCATCTCTTCAAGGATTAGTGCTGAGGTTCCTCATGCTCAGCCTAAGGAGCTCATTAGCCCAACTGTCTTAAGCATCACTCTGAGTCTCAACACTCAATTGATCAACCTTCAGGGGACAGTTAACATCCCCAGCCTATAGATCTCAACCAGCCAATTCCCAACCTTGATTTCTATACTGATGAAGATCTAGGTTTTAGTGAGTACCATGATTCTCTTTTCTTTTCCCCTATTCAAAGAGAGATGGGTGCTTCTGAGGCTCCTATTTCTAGCCCCCATCAGTAACCTACTACTGAGGTGGACACTTCTGAACCTGTTCAGGATGTCCATATGGAAAAGGCTCTCACTTCTGAAAGTGATTACATCATTAAGACCTCAACCATGGCAACTCAGCCTACTGTCATCTCAACTAAGACTGGCAGTGAGCAGAGGAATCCAGCAGCCAAGAACCTAAGTTGGTGGTGAGAGAGAGGACTTTGGTCCAATCATCTCATCCCCTAATGATTCTTCTGATGAAGATGAGGGGAATCTAAGACTAAAGATGCACAACTATCTAAAACATGCACTTATTTAGTCTCAAAGTCAGTCACCTTGAATCTCAGGTGACTACCTTACACAACACGATCAATGATTAAGCAACTTGAGATTTCTGTCTTAAGGAAAAACTAGCTGGGAGACCCTGAAGAAGAGCTCAACCAGAACACAAGAACCTTGGATGGATTGACCTATCTTCCAGCTCACCTATGCAAGTGGGTGATGCTACCAAAGGGGGAGAAAGTCATTACAGTAACAAAACATGGGAGTTCTTCAGAGAGAGTGGACATTGAGGACTCACCATCCTTACTTGCAATTGTGCATTCTCAGCAACCTCCTCAAATTCACATTGATGTGGACTACACAGACTCCTTCATACAGAGTCTGTTTGTGGATGGGATACCAAGGGCTATATCATCTTCACCATCTTCCAACCACATCATTGGGTGGAGATATGATAGCATCAAGAAAGCCCTAATCATCATAAGAGTTCAAGGACAGCAAGAAGTTTTAAATTTTCAGACTTTGAACTACTATGAAGGTCTGGATCTAGTCAACAGGCCACTTGTCAATCCAAGCAAATCAAGACAAGCTGACAGGCTGGCTCAACGAATTCAAGACAAGATCACTGCAGAGTTCAGCTTCAGAAGGAGACTTAGGCAATCAGGCAATGACATCGGTCAACTGGATGTTGAGGCAAACCTTAAGATTAGTTTCATAGGGGAAACCTTGACTGAAGGCCCAGTGGTAGAACTTGAGAGCCCTGTCTCATCATTATCAACTGCTACAGAGATTCACATTCCTTTTATGACACTTGCTGGTGAAGGTGCTTTTCAACCTCTCTCTGGCCAGAGCTCAGAAGCTGCATCAAGCAATGAAGGCCAAAGCTCTCTCCACCCTGATTCACAAGGGTCTGTGAGGTGATAAAGGGAAAAAAAGATGACATCTGAGGAGATTGAGGAGGAGAGAAAGAGAGAGAGGAAAAGGAGGCTGAGGGAAGAAAGTTCCTTTCTGAGTCTTCAAGACTCATGGAGTCTGCTATTAGGGTTGCCCCAGATCAAATACTCAGAATGATGAGTTAAGTCAGTCAGGATAAATTATCTGCAGACATGGAACTATGACATAGACAGTGTCATTTCTCTCCCTTAGATGAGTTGAATGAACTGGTTGACCTGGAAAGGTCAGGGAGAAGAAGGAGGCAGAAGATGCAGAGCTTCTAGTACAAATAAAAGAAGAGAGAAGAAAGAAAAGATTGTACAAACATGTGCCTACCCTCTCCCCAGTTCAAGAAAGTCCTGTACAAGAGGATGTGGTTCAACAAGAACCTCAAGTAGATAAAGAAGAAGATAGGATCAAGATGATCAACTACTTGAGTGCCATAGGCCTCTATCAGGCAAAAGCACTTCTTCCCTTGTCCTATGACTATCTTGAGTTTGAATACTTAAAATAACTTGAACTTGAGATAGTCAAGAACAGAAAGACAACAAAGAAAAAGATAAGGAAAGAAGCTGCAAAATCAAGAGCCATCATCCAAAAAAGCATAAAGAAGTCTACTGACAGGCAGAGGATGATGAGCTTCTTAAGCTATATGGATTCTCTGGAAGGAGACTTGGCCCCATGTCTCTATCCACTATGGATGAGCATATTAGGGTGATCAAGCAGAAGATCAAAAGTGGAAAGCTCATTGACTTATACTCCACTCCAAGTCAAGCCCCACCTGAAGTGGAGGTTAAGGTTGAACAACCAGAGACAACACAACCTGGACATCCTGCTGAAACTCAGCAAGCTTCATCTTCTGATCCACAGCAGGGTCAACCTCCCTCTCCTTCTGAGACTGAGAGAGAGGAAGTCCCAACTCAGAAAGACAATGAAGATCAATCTGGTACTGTAGGCCAGTCATCTCAATTTAAACTTGTAAAAAGAATGAAGAGGATGGCTTCTAAACCAAAGCCAAAGAAGAAGAAGACTGCATCCTCTTCTAAACCCCAGGATGAATCAGAACATCTTGAGGATGTGCAGCTAGAGGATGCTACATCAACTCCAATTCAAACAGCTCCTCTAGCATCAGGAAGATCCATCTTGTCTTGGACATACACCACAAATCCAGAAAGATGGCATGTCATTAGAGATCAAGGCACTGAAGACATTTACACATGGCAAGATATGTTTCAGTTGCCTTTACATGATCTCTTTGATATGAGAAGACATTTTGACAGTCTGAAGGATCCTGATCACCTTATGAAGAAAGGAATTGTGATCATCCTAATGAGGACAATTGATATCTAAAGTCTACTAAGTGTTTTGGTAGCATCAGCCTAGGGGGAGTTTGTAAAGATTAATGAAGAGGCTAATGCAACCTAAACATCCAAAGTCTGTCCTGCATACTGCACAAGTGCATTGAAGAAGAATGTTTAGAAAGTTTCACACATACAACTGAAATATTCTAAGTGTGAAATCTTCCGAAGCCAAGACCAATATCTTCCGAAGCCAAATATGAAGTCTTCCGAAGCCTCAGAAACAAAATCTTCCGATTCAACTTATGAAGACAGATTTATTCCAAAGACTTTTGACACATGCTTTATCTGATGCACTTTTCCATAAAGCTGGACACCTTTCCGCTGCATTTCTCTAAGGTCACCAACTTACATGAGTTGGTGAAAAGGTCCATGCTTTTGGTAACTGTACATTGAGGTCTTGAGTCTGTAACTCTCTACTTCATGTACTTTATCCTTTTTGTAATAGATAAGGATGTGAGCTATGGCATGTCATAGTCACTAGTCAAAAGGCATTCTGCCTTTTGACTCTAGAATTGATTTTGTTTCTGTCTAGTCAATTGTATCCAGTTGGCTTTCAAAGTATAGACGGTTGTAGGATGTAGTATAAGTATGTCATGTTCTTGTATTTTTCTATTATGCTTTGTAACACTTGTAATAGAACATAGAGAAAGTCATATACTGCATTCTTGAAAACCATACACTTGTGTTCTCTTGTTCTGTCTCTTATATTACTTGTGTTCTTAGTGTCTTATTATGGTTAATCCAGTCTTACTGTTTGATTAAGTTTGGTTAATCTCCTCTTTGTGTTGTTGTGTTTTAATTGAACCCCTTCACCGGTCCTGCAAAGATCCATTACCATCGGGCAAAGCCAACGTAGTGGCTGATGCCCTTAGCCGAAAAGAGAGGCCCGAGCCGATTGAGGTGAAAGCGTATCAACTAATCATGACCTATGATGTGATGAAGCAAGTCAAGGAGTTTCAAGATGAGGCATTGAAAGAAGACATCTTAACTCGGAAAGAATGAGAGGTCTGGTTAGGGAATTGGGTGAAAACATACTTGGTGTTAAAACCCGATTTAGACGGGTGTGGATTCCTCGTTTTGGGGATCAACGTGTGAAGATCATGAATGAGGCTCACAAGACTCGATAATCCATTCATCCTAGTGCCACAAAGATGTATCAAGACATGAAGAAGGATTATTAGTGGTTGGGTATGAAACGCGACGTGGTGGAGTATGTGAGTAAATTCCTTACCTATCTACAGGTGAAGGCCGAGCATCAAAAGCCGTATAGGAAGATCCAACCTTTGGATATACTGGAATGGAAGTGGGAGCACATCACCATGGATTTTATTATGAGTAAATTCCTTACCTGTCTACAGGAAATTGTAACTCGTCACGGTGTACCGGTGACTATTAGGTCTGATTGTGACACCGGTTTACATCCAAATTCTGGAAGAAATTCCACACCATCATGGGATGAGGTTACATATTAGCAAGCTTATCATCCCCAGACTGATGGTCAGTCAGAGAGGACCATTCAGACATTAGAGGACATGCTTCAGGCATGTGTTATTGATTTTGGGGGAAGTTGGGATTAGCACTTACCGTTAGCTGAATTCTCATACACAACAGTTATCATGCCAGCATTGGTATGCCACCTTATGAGATGCTATATGGTAGGAGATGCAGAACACCTGTTTGTTGGGGTGATATTGGTCAGAAAGAACTAGGGAGCATCGAGGTAATCGAGGCTATGACTGAGAAGCTTGAAAAGATCAAGGCCTTCATGAAGGTAGCCAAAAATAGACAAAAGTCGTACGCCGACAAGTGACGCAGACCGATTGAGTTCCAAGTGGGTGACCGGGTTATGTTGAAGGTCTCACCTTGGGAGGGTATCATTCGCTTCCTAAAGCGGGGCAAGTTGAGCCCGAGATACGTAGGCCCTTTCCGAATCATCGCTCGAGTAGGAGAGGTGGCCTATAGATTGGAATTACCAGATGAGTTAAGTGAAATTCACCCGACATTCCATGTATCTCATCTAAGGAAGTGTTTGGAAGACGAAGATATGATTGTTCCATTGGAAGATATCAAAGTAGACAAACAGCTCAATTATGTGGAGCAACCAGTGGAAATCATCGATCGAAAGGAGAAAAGGCTGAGAAATAAAGTGGTTCCTCTTGTGCGTGTACAATGGAGGCACAAGGAGGGATCCGAGTCAATGTGGGAGACTGAGGAAGAAATGAGACAGCATTACCCATACTTGTTCGAGGAATAATAGGTTTCGGGGACGAAACCTATTTAAGGGGGTGGACTTGTAACACCCGGTTATTTATTATTTTGAAGTCGACGAATAAAGAAGAAAAGAAATAAAGTCCAAAGCCAAGGAACCAAACTAGCCAACGAGGGAAAGTTGAGAATGTGGTGATATTTGTAGGGAAAGGGCAGCCATTACCCTCTCCCCACACTCAAATTTTCAGCATAGAGAGAAAGAAGAAGAGAAAAAGGGAGAAAAGTTGGTTCAGGTTGATTAGAGTGAGCAAACTTGTTGAGAAGCAGGTCAAATCGAAGCTCTTCTCATTGTGATCGTTTGTGTGAGTTCTAGGACCCCTCTTTTACACGGTTTTGAATGATTTGGGGCTAGAACACATCTGAAAATCAGGTTTTTGAGTGTGTATGTGTTTGACCCGTTTGTGTATGTGTGTGTATGTGTATGATTCGTTTGGGTCTTGTGTTTGAGCTTGTGTGTGCTTGAATGGTGATGTGGTATGCATTCTTAAGGTTTAGGATGGTTGATTTGGGCTTAGAATGGGTTTAGATGAGCTTGCAGGTCGAAAATGGCAGATTAGGTTCGGGATGAACTGCATTCTACACCAGCTAGGGCTAGGAGATCGAATGGAGGCCATACGGCCGATTAAGGTGTGATTGGGGTTCATTCACATGATTGAGGTCCATTCGCACGACTGAGAGTTCATTCGCATGATTGGGAGCCCAATCACATAAATGCTCATCCGCATTAGTTCCATCCGTATTAGGTCCATTCCCATGGGACTCATCCGCATGGAGTCCATTCGCACTAGTTTCATTCGCACGAATAGGTGTTCATCCGCATGGGTGTTCATCCGCATTGGTCCATTCGCATGATGCTCAGTCGCATGGAGGCCATGCGACTAAAGGGTGTCCATACGCCCTAATAGGGTTGTTGCACCCGAGGAAAAGTGATAGTTTAACTTCTAACTTTTGGGGGAAAGTGCAGATGTAAGTTTTTTATGTAAAGGTTTCCGTAAGTTCGTGTAAGATGACTATTGAGGCCTTAGAGAGCATGTTGGGCATGATGATGATGATGTTGCTGCATGATTATGCTTGTTATGTATGTATGATGTTGCCCTGTATGATGTTGATGCCTGTGTATGTTATGTTCCTTATTATGATGTATGCTTATCTTTCCTATGGCTTTACGTGTTACGTTAATGAAGGAAATGAAAGTAGTATGTAACGTAAAGTGAAAGATAAAGAAAAGAGGAACATGAAGTAAGAATGCATGCATTAATAAAAGATGAAAGTAAAGAAAGTCTTGCAAGTATAGTATGTCAGGACACGCCATTAAAAGGTGTTAGCCCAACGGTGTGCGGGTTCGCTACCCCGGGATGATGCACATCGGGGTCTTTCTTGTGATTGACCATTTGTATTGCCCCCATTGCAGCATACCCTAGGTACTGTGATCAGAGGTGCGATGCATCGTTATAGCTGTCTATGATAGACCTGGGTCTAGTACCAAGAATAGCTGAGTATTGCATATAACAGTGGTACACCTAAACTCCACCCTAGGTACTGTGATCAGAGGTGCGATGCACCGTTATAGCTGGTTATGATAGACCTAGGTCCAGTACCAGGAAATAGCTGGGTAATTTTATGGTTGAAGGAAAAGAAAGAAGTAATGATGAAAGATTGAAAGCATGAAAGATTAAGAAGATAATAATGATATTATCTATATGTACGTATGTTGTATGATCACATGAAAGTAAAGAACGGTTTTAGCGAAAGAAAAGTATTTTTATTTTATAAAACTAGAACTCACTCAGCAACACTGACTTTGATGTGTTTCCAGTTGGCAGGTAGTGATTGTTGAGGATGACACGAGGTGGCTACTTAGCTCTTTTGGGATGACATCCATTTATTTAATACTTTTGTGATGTAATGCAACAATGTATTTTACAACTGATTAACGATATATTATTTTGCAAAAGTCTTATAATGAAATGAGATGTCATTTTTGAATGTTCCGCTACAATATTTATGTAAGAGAAATGAAAATGTATGTTTTATGTGCAATGATTTACCAGCTGTAAGCGTCCCAGGAACAAGGCCTTACATATTTTATGAATTATTATGTA
Organism: Flaveria trinervia; assembly: GCA_025506515.1. Taxonomy (NCBI): domain Eukaryota; kingdom Viridiplantae; phylum Streptophyta; class Magnoliopsida; order Asterales; family Asteraceae; genus Flaveria; species Flaveria trinervia. Next base: position 17,956,100 of record CM046448.1, read on the forward strand.
ATACTCAATTACTGATGGCATGGATGTTGCTAATAGACTTTCAGCAACAATTAGGGAGAAACGAGTCACACCGTTTCGTGAGCCACTCGAGACCGACTCGCTAAAAACTCTACTTCAGCTTAGCTTAAACAAGCTCGAACTCATTTTACGACTCATTTAATAAATGGTTATAAGCCCGAGCTTCATATCTCAAGATCAACCGGCTCGCAATACGAAACTAACGTTTTATGTATATAAATGATTATTACTATGTATAAATTTATTTTAAAACATTATCTAATATATATCGTATTTAAAAAAAATTACATAAATTATTTAGTTCATAAAAAGATCTTTTCTATATAAGAACAAGTATTCTATAAGTATACGTTAAAAAATTCTGATGAAAGAGTATTTATATTTTTTAAACAACTATAAAACATTCTTTAAATCATGAGAGATGCTAAATTGATTTTTATATTATAGAAATTTTATCCTTTTAATTTTATTTCAATAGCATTAGTAAAAACTAAAATAATTTATTCTATTATTTATGAATAAGAAAATTTAACTTTTTAGTAAAAAAATATACCTTTTTGGTAAATATTTTTAAAACACTTATTTTGTAAAATTAATTTCTAACAATTCTACTTTAAAAAAACTCATTACAAAATAAATTGTGATGGTTTTGATATAAAATCTTGAAAAGATTACAAGTTATAGTTGATTGTTTTTTCCCATTCAAGAACAAGTTGACTCTATCCCAATAATTATGATTGAAATGTGTTTGATTCTTGCTTATTCAAACAAGTAATAAAAATTGGAATAATTCACTTGTCCTATGCAAATGAGAAAAAACTCCATACGCATCTTCTATTCCAAAATGATTTTATATATATTATCATATCAAGGGTCTCAAATAATCAATTTAGAGTTTTGATTTTCCCAAATCATGATATCAATTTTCAAATAGAAAATGAACCATTTTATATCGTTTTTAATTTACAAGCATATCATGGTTTCGATTTACCTCTAATCACGTTATGTTTCAAGTTCAACTCACCAATTCTTTTACGCATTCATTGATCTATATAATATCATTCACACACCAAGTTTTAAAGCACAATAGCTCTTTCGCAAAGTCTCAATTCAATGCTCATATATACAAATCTCGATTGGAATAGTAGTAGTGGTTCGTATGATTTAAGGATTTGATTTTGATTTTAATATAACTTTAGTATTTTGATTTTTTAACATCAGTTTGACTAATATATGTTTTAGTATATGAAAGCATAAAACTTTGATTTAGTTTATTTGATGTAAGCATAAATTGATTTATTGTTTGGGTCAACTAAAAGAGAAAATTACATAAATGGTCCGTGTGGTTTAAACAAATTGCATTTTGGCCCCCAAACTTTAAAACACAAGATACTCCAAACTTTTGTGTAATCATTGCATGTTTGTGCGCTGATTTGATTCAATCTCTAGTTTTTATATATCAAGTTACAAGTAGACATGAATTAAAATTATTAATATTAGACAATAATTGTAAAATTATAAACAGGACGTCAAATTTTGTATACAAAGAAGTTTTCAAATGTTTATAGATTTTCTAATGTTTAATATAATTTGATTATTACTTAAAGTTCTTATTTATAAGTTAATTTAATTTCATATTATACATTATTTAGACTTATAAACATTGATAAAGAAAAACTACCAATATTATATATTAATGATTTTAAAAAATTCAACACAAAAATCAATAGACAAAATATTAACAATAATATTTTGACTTACGAACCTTTTAGTTAAAAACAATTTTTATGATTGAACCCGTATATTACACGGGTCTTTAGTCTAGCTATTGGATATACTCTTTGAATCGTGTACAAACTTACAAAAAAAAAGTAAAATCTCAATCAAATTAATCAGAAAGTACAAAAAATTATGTACTTTTGATAAGTATATAACCCCCAAATACCGACCAAAACCATAAATTTATATGCAACTTGTTGGATTCTTTATGCACATGACACATAGAACATTGATGTGGTTAGTGTGAAGTCTGTTGGATCGGTAACATCCGAGCGTCTTCTTGACGGAAGGATAAACAACAGCAAAAAACAAGAGACAACTAATAACACGAACTATAATTAAATGGTTTCATTGATAAAACCTAACAATTACAAGCTCATTACAACATAAGAATCAAGACTCTTGGCAAGGGGATCGAGCATGATCTCCTCTCTCATCCGGCAGCACCTAGGCCCCGGGTAGACTCCTCTTAAAACCCTTAATCTCTCTACACATTGAAACTGGTTATATAGGCCTCGGGCCATATGATATGCCAATGGGCCCATTCGTGCGATTGGACCATGCGTATGGTTCAATCGTACGACTGGACCATGCCTATGGTTCAATCGTACGATTGGATCATACTTATGGTTCAGTCTTACGAATGTCCCAATCGCATCTCTCAGTCCCACGGCTGGTCCATTAGCATGGCTTTGTCGTACGACTGAGTCTCATCCGCATATGCTCCTGCGAATGACCCAGTTTCATGTGCTTATAACATATCAAGTGTATTACATTAAGCCTATACTATTCGTCAAGTGACGGACACACTATATATGACAATATGGCTCCAACCAATTCTCCCTTGGACGTTGCTTGTGAATAGTAGATAACACCTCTACAATCTTCAGTCAATCTTGCTTTGTTTCCATAGAATCAAAGAAAAACCATTTAGCCAACATTGCCGAACCTTCAGGTTGGTACAGTATCCTGAAAATGAGTTTAGGCACAATAGCTTTCGTTTACTTTGAAGAACACCATCATAGCAGTAAGATAATGACATGAACAGTTTTCCATTACTTTAGTCTTCACACAAGCTAACCTTATTAACATAACACCTGCAGAAATTCACCCTCAAATTCAGCATATCCCAATATATAGACATTGTGCTCTCCATGTGTCTTCACACGGTGTATTGCGCAAAAGGTAGAAGGTTCAAATCCACAGCTGACAATCTCAAACAAATCAGCATGCATTCAGATTCATCATAAGAAACCATCTCACATCATCACTTTCTGATTGCGACTTCATTTCTCCATACATGGATTCCCCCTAAGAATGAGAATCCTCTCTATGCGGATAGATATAACTTGATTGGCCAATAATAGTCAGATGCTCCTGACTACCCCACAAAATTAGCAACGACTGCTGACATCTCTTTTCTCTCTTTCGTGTTCCAACTACATTCACCTATTCTGGAAGTCCGACGAATAATGAGGTATACATCAAACTTATTTGAAAAAAGAACCTCAGGTGAATATGATTTGCTCATCCTCAAATCTGTGCAAGAAGCAGTTCTAGACTCTTTTTTTAGGTCTGGAACGAATGCGGATGAGTCAATGCAGATGGCTCATTTGTGTGATTGAACATACAACTAGTCCAGTCACACGACTGAACATACGACTATTCCAGTCGCACAACTGAACATACGACTGATCCAGTCGTACGAATGGTCCATTAGCATGACCCAGTCGAACGAATGATCTATTAGCATGGTCCAGTCGCACGAATGGTCCATTCGCAATGGTCCAGTCGCATGAGCGGATCTGCACGTAGATTTTTAGATCTGCACGTAGATTTTTAGATCTGCAGCTGCCAGGGCTGCCAAAAACACTAATCTTATGAATTTTACATGAACCGAACCAACATAGACATCATAAGATTCGCAGGGGTGATTGGAACGTGGTTTTGAGTTTGATTTTAACATAGAAACAACAACGTAACCAGATCTGAGCAAAACACGAAGTGGATTTTAACGTCCAAGAACCTAAAATCAATCCAAAAATCAAGAGCTCGGGTTTCTAGAATGATTGTTAGATCATTCTAGCAGTACCGACTTTGATACCAATTGTGAAGTCTGTGGGATCGGTAAACATCCGAGCGTGTTCTTGACGGAAGGATAAACAACAGCAAAAACCAAGAGACAATCAATAACATGAACTATAATTAAATGGTTTCATTGATAAAACCTAATGATTACAAGCTCGTTACAACATAAGAATCAAGACTCTTGGCAAGGGGAGATTGAGCATGATCTCCCCTCTCATCTCAGGCACCTAGGCCCCGGGCAGACTCCTCTTAAAACCCTTAATCTCTCTACACACTGAAACTAGTATATATAGGCCTCGGCCCATATGAGATGCGACTGGGCCCATTTGTGCGAGTGGACCATGCGTATGGTTCAATCGTACGACTGGACCATGCGTATGGCTCAATCGTACGACTAGACCATACTTACGGTTCAGTCTTACGAATGTCCCAATCACATCTCTTAGTCGCATGACTGGTCCATTAGCATGGATCAGTCGTACGACTGAGTCTCATTCGCATATTCTCCTGCGAATGACCTAGTTTCATGTGTTTACAATATCAGGTGTATTACATTAAGCCTAGACTATTCGTCAAGCGACGGACACACTATATATGACAATATATGCTCCAACAGTTAGTACGTTATGATCCAAGTCAGGTCATACCCAATAACAAGCTTAGAAAACATAAATAAAAATTTAATTGATGATATGATCATACAACTAAATATTACACCAATTTAGAAATGGTTTTCTAAATAAATTGTATATGAGATGGAACAACTTATAAGGATATTTTGGTCATGTTGTAATGTTATTTAAGTTGGTTAATAACATCAAATAATAATAGAGTGTATGAGTTATATAACTAAAAGGTTAATTACATAACTGATAAAATAACTATTTAACAATTAAAAGATAAAAAATAGGGGGAAACCCTATTTTGAAGCATTTCCGGCCGCCCCTTGTGGGTGTGGTTGGTTCTTTTGGTTGTCATGGAAGTAGGCACTCTTAACTAGTCCCACACTCCACCTCTCACTCTCTCTTACATGCAAAGACCAAAAGGGGACAAAACTCTCTCACACTAAAGATACTCACGGTTGGAAAAGGATTTCAGCAGCTTCTTGGGTTGTTTTTGTGTTCAAATCCTAGCAACTAAGGTGTTTGCTTGATGCTGTGGGTATGGAAGCTTGAGGACACCTTCCTTGGTGTTTTGGTCGTTCAAGAACTTCATCCCCTTCCTCAAATATCACGGTTTTGACAGCTCTTGAAAGGTAGTTTCATGAGTTTGTTTTGATTGTTTTTTTCTTGCTTGATAGCTAGTTGTTTCACATATTTTGATCCTTGGTTCTGGGTTGTTGATGATAAATAATATGATTTAAATTTCAGTTTATAAAACATATTATTAAGCTTTGATTCCGTTGTGTTTTCATGTGTAAGAGGTTAAACAACTTTGATAATGTGTCCAACAAACCTAACAACGACATCTAGAGCCGAATATGTGGAAAACTAGCTTCTAAAGTCCTTGTAAAATTGGTTTTATGGGACTTAAACAAGCTAATACGGGCTGTTTTGTAATGATATAATGAATCTCTAATCTTTCAAGGTTATATCTTACATGCTTATGATTAAACCTTGAAAGATAGATGCCAAATGGTTGATTATTGTGTTTGGACAAAAACCCTAAATTCTAGGTTTATGTTGGCTGAAAATTTTGGGGTTAAATGGGGATTTATTTTTGGTTCTTGAATGTTGTTTAATATTGGTGCATAACCTAGCCTTAACCTTGTGTTGTTTTGGTTTTGGATGAATGTTTGGTTTTGGTTATGCACTTGTGATTGTATGATTATGCTTGTTTGGTTGTTTGTTTTATGATTGTTGTTTGATATATGGATATGCAAGACAAACTAATTAACAAACAAACAAGCTGAAAATTTATGATTCCTTATCATTAAGTGACTAATAAAATGTTATTAAAAGGATTAATGATTTTTGTAAGGAATACATGTTAAGGCTGATGCAACTCAAACACTTCAAGTCTCTTGCATGCTGCACAAGTACATTGAAGAAGAAGCTTCGGAAGTTTCACACTTACAACAAAAATAAACTAAGTGTAAAATCTTCCGAAGACAAGACCAATATCTTCTGAAGCCAGAGGTCAAGTCTTCCGAAGCTTCAGAGACAAAGTCTTTCGAAGCCAACACTTGAAGACAGATTTCTTTCAAAGACTTTTAGTGTACATGCTTTATCTGATGTACTTTACATAAAGTTGGACCCCCTTTCCGTTGCAACTCTGTAAAGTCACCAACTTGCATGAGTTGGTGAAAATGTCCATGCTTTTAGTAACTGTACATTGAGGGCTTGAGTCTGTAACTTTCTACTTCATGTACTTTATCCTTTTTGTAATATATTAGGATGTGAGCTTTGGAATGTCATAGTCACAAGTCAAAAGGCAATCTACCTTTTAACTCTACAATTGATTTTATGTTGTGTCTAGTCAATTGTATCCAGCTGGCCTTCAAAGTATGGCCGGTTGTAGGATGTAGTATATGTATCTCAAGTACTTATAACTTTACTTTATACTTTGTAACACTTGTAATAGAACTTAAGAAGGCAATATACTACAATCATGAAAACCATTTTCTTGTGTCTTGCTATCTTGTTTTGTCTCTTACTTACTTGTATTCTTAGTATCATCTATTGTGGTTAATCTAGTTTCATTGTTTGATTAGTCAGGTTAATCACCTATTTGTGTTGTTGTGTTGTAAGTGACCACCCTTCACCAGTCCTGCATTTGGTATCGGAGCATTCCAGGCTCTTAATATAAAATCACACCATGTTTAGATCCCTCACTACACAACTACTTAACTTGTCAAATGGCATCCATTTCCAAAACTGATATGGAAACTAGAACCATGAACAAGTCCCCACTGATCACTTTTGATGACTTTGACACCTAGTGCCAAAGGATAAAAGGTTTCATCAGGTCTCTAGATTCAAGAATGTGAGAGTATGTTGAGAATGGACCTTACATACCAAGCACCCCATCTTCTATTGGTGGTGGTATGATCCCCAAGGCTGTGGCTAACTACTCTGATTAAGATAGAAAGAGTAGAGATTGACCAGAAAGCCATGACAGCCCTTCAGACTGCTCTTACTAACTTTGTATACAGAGTTTTAAGAAATGCAAAACAGCTAAGCAACTGTGGGATGCATTGAAACTAATGTATAAGGGTTCCTCTGAAGCCAAGGAGAACAAGAAGGATCTCCTGAAGTAGCAGTTTGAAAATTTCACCTTCAAAATAGGTGAAACCATGACTCAGCAATATTTCAAGTATGTTGAGATTGTGGAACCCTACTGGATGGAGGAGTTGCTCTTGAGAATAAAGACATTGTAAGGAAGTTCATCTCCTCACTTCCTAGGCAATGGACACACTACTGTGTGGTTATCAAGAGAACTGAGAACCTGAAAACTCTTACTCTGATAGAGTTATATAGGATTCTCAGTGGCTACCAGATGGAGATGAACATGCAAGGTTCATATGGAAACTCCAACAATCAAATAGGTTCAGCCCTTCATGTGGTTGAAAGGGATAGAATAGAACCCAAACATCATCTCATATGCTACCCTGACAACTCACAAAAGGGTCCTTTCATCACCTTCCCTGAGACACCAAGGGAGAACTACACTCAAGGAAGCCCATATCAAGAGACAAGTTCTTCTCAAGCATTTGTGTCTTCTGGTGAAAGTTGTGGCAACTCTCTTTTCACCCTTGAAGACCTGGACTATATCTGTTAGGGATCGTGTACTTGAACGAAATACTAACTGATTAACATGTATACCGAATCAAATAGTGTGGAATCCTATTTGATTGGCGATCCAATCAGTGAGAACGCATGTAGAAACAATTATGTATTGAATCTAACATTAAGAACCGATTAGGAATCGATCTACTACAATCTATGAACTTGGAGTATGATCTTAGAGGTCTCTAGACGGCTAGGGTACGTCTGGAGTCAAAGTGTGTTCAATGCTTATTTTTTTCCACGAATTAGGTGGTAATTATAGGTTTAGGTTTCTCATTCGGCCGAATGAACCATTAGCATGGTTCAGTCATGCGATTGAGCCATGTGGTTGATCCATCCGCACGACTAAGTATTCAGTCGTGCGACTGAGTCATTCGCATGAAGTTGTTCCGGCGTATGGACCATTTAGGCGCATGGACACTTAGTCGCATGGCCATTCGGGCGCATGACCACTGTTGGGGCGCATGGTCCATTCGGACGCATGACCACTGTTAGGGCGCATGGTCCATTCGGACGCATGACAACTTCATCTTACTAAGTTTGAACGTATTCAATATTATTACATTATTTATACTAGTTCAAACAACCACAAACCTATATAATCAATTCAATATGCGTTAAACAACTCATTAATGAAATATTAAACATTATAATCACAACCAAAAATTTACATTTCATTAAGTACCCTAAGTATTACATAGTGTACGACATTAAAGACATATTACATTAAGTTCAGAAACTAGGGATACATGTACCTACAAACTCCCCTTGGACCTAGTTCCATCTAATGTCTTACCATCTTCATAACCTCTTCATACTTCTTGTACTTCTCTTCTCTTGTGACGCCTGCGTGTATCTCAAAAGCAAAGCAGATTCGTATCACGTTCTAGAATTGTAGAGCTTGTACAATATCTTGAGAGTCATAGAACAGTGGCCACTTGTATAATGTATAAACATCATCTGCAAACAAGTTTGTAAGCCACATAGGGTCAAACACCCTGATGGTTTCCATTACACCATTCTTGTTCAAGATTATGACTGCCTCTCCTGTCCTCCAATCATAATACCACCATTTGAAGTGAGGAGTGAAGTCCTGTGGCATCTCCCGTAGAGGGATCTTGACATTGTTCGCGGTGGACTCCACTTCAGCACAATCTTCACTTTTCTAGTAATGGGATCAACCTCAGACCGTCTGAGATACCTCATTGGCTGTTGAGGTTTGAAGTTAACCCATCTGGTGTGGTACTCTCTTTTAAGAGCTACTTCAAACCATCCAGACATCTTGCATGGATCAGCGTATAGCAATTTCAGCTTCGCTAACTGGTTCAGCTCAAATCCGGGAAGAGTCTTCAGGTCATAAGGAAACCTGAAGTACTCGATTCCTTTCTCATGTTTAACTGCATAAACGTTAAGATCTTTGAAATATGCCCATGCGATGATTTTGCCTGACACCTTATGATGTTTCTTCACTTTGTACAGCTTGGTGTAGACAGTCGACTTTGAAGCTCTACGTTGGGCTCTTATCTCTTCAAAGCATGCAGCCCACTCTACCTTTCTGATATTAACTTCAGCATCCGAGGCTTGGGCCTTATCTTCAGTCTTGTCAGACTCTTCTTCCATTCTATCCAGAGTTTCAAAAGTTTCACTGACAAGGTTGTCGCCCAGATTGGGAACGACATTACCTTTAATGTCAGTGTACTCTGGATAGTGTTGGTCTGTGACATCTTCTATCTTGATCTCATCTATGTCGTTAAGCTCATCGTCACTTTCAACTTGGACTATTGGAGCATCCTTGACAATTTCATCAAGATTTAGCTTGAACATTTCAGCAATTTGCTCATTAGTAAGATTGTGAATGATCTCTCCTTCTTTAGGAGTGTACATCACTGATCTCCTGACTATTCCCTGCAGATTAAGAATCATCGTGAGCTGAGTCTTGATCTGTTGGAGGTAAGCAACATCATGTTCATCCCTCTAAAAGTTTGTATCTGCTTGATTTATACATGTAACACAACAATCATTAGTTAATAATCAAGACAGAAATATCAACATTAAATATAAACATTCATTACATTAATGTGATACAAGATTCAAATACAATGATTTAAATAACAAAAACATCTAAGTATTACTCTTGTCTTGGATCATATGCTCCTCTGCTAACGGGGCGGATGTGGAGGCACCTTGATCTTGTGCTTTCTTCGTCCTCCTTTCACTTGCAGATGTGGCACCCGCAGCAGATGTGTCATCTTCATCGTCATCCATATCATCATCACCAACATCATCACCAACATCAGTATCATCCTTAATGTCATCACCATCATCATCATCATCATCATCATCACTGTCATCATCACCATCATCTCCATCTCTTTCCTTGATCTTTAAGGGCTCTTCCTTTGATCCTCTGAGCCGTAGCATGATGGACGTATTGGTGGTCTCCAACTCCTCTATCCTTTTAGCTTCTTGGGCATGCTGCTCCCAGAGTTGGGACATCTTTATGCGTTGTGCATCCATCAGCTGGGCCTGCTGCTCTATATGTTGTGCCTGCTGAGATATTTGCATAGATTGAGCAGCAGTAAGGTATACTAACTGTTTAATCTGAGTAGTCTTCTCGTCATCGGCAACCAACAGCTTCAGCACCATATGATTAAGTGCCGAGAGTTGTTCCTCTACCCCACTAGGAGGTAGAGAGGATCCAGATGGGTAGGAAGGGTATGACGATGGTTCGGCATGGTGGCTAGTGGTAGTGGTGGTAGCAGTGGATGAGTGGTGGTAGGTGGAGTAAGGGTAGTAGGTGGAGTGGTGGAAGTGGTGGTAGAAGTGGTGGTGGTTATGAAGATCGTCCTTCTCTTCTTCTTCTTCAATCCGTGGGGCTGAGCCATCCTTTTCTTCCTCGATCCCTTCGATGTGGATGCTCCCCTGGAATACTGCTTGGCTGATCAGGAGCATAAGTAGGATCAATGTCAGCCTCTCCGATCCGCCAGAGCGTTCACCAACCGCCTGGAGCCCTCGCTCGGTGGCAACAACCTTGCTGCCCACCGTTCGAGTCAGAGGCTCCTCGTCCGACTCCTGTTCCTCATCAGGTTGGAAATCCTGATGGTACCCTGCAGCCTCTGTCTCCCCTTGGGTGGGTTCCGGAGATCATCGTGGGGTCCCTCGGTTGAGTGGGCCCAGCATCTCCACCATCACCGCTGTCATCATCGTCGGAATCATCGTCCGGGAGCACCAGTTGCTCAACATCAGAATCACTGTCCGCATGGCGCCATTTACGCCTTACCGGCGCCATGTAATCCTCCCGGGCCAGATGCCCAAACAATCTCCACACAGGGGGCTTAACCTGCTTTCCCCTATAAACCTTCATACGACCCAGTGTGGTGTCGTCCATCACCTCAAGAACTACAACATCCTCTTTTTCCTTAGGCAGAGATGGTAGTTTCTGATCGATAATTATCTGGATGAATCGAGGGTACATGCAAAACCCCTCCTTCCCTTTCCCCTCAATGTTCTCCAGCAGATAGGCGAAGATCATCTTGGAGAAGCTGAACGGGTGGTTCAGCACCAACGCTGCATAAGCGTTCTGAATCTGATCTGAGAGCTCGTCGAACCCTCCCTTCTGAGACGCTACACTTCACAGCAGCACATGGGCGAGGTACTTGAAATGGGGGCACAGGTTGCTCTTGTTGAGCACCCCTGCGTTGATGTCCCCAAAGTACTTAGCTCGCATGAAATATCCTCGAACAGTAGGGGGTGTAATCGGGTGGGACAGTTAGCATCATCCCTAAGCTCGAGAACTATCTGAAGATCATCCTCAGTGATCTCAATCGCCTCTCCAATATCGAGCTCCTGATGCGATGGGGCTCTGAGGATCTGTCCACCATAGCGCTTTCCCAGAAAGCCTATTGGACTGAGCGATAGGGAGTGCAAGGATTCGAGATGGCAAGGAAGATCCTCGATCTCCGTAGAAAAGTAATAATGCCAAAGAAATCTGAAGCATTCCTCGAGGTCAGATCTAGATGAGCACAAATTTTGCTTAGTGCTCATTGGCCAATGACTTGTCATCTGTGACATAATACAAATAAACATTATTGTAAGTCAATGTGTAACAAGTTGAGTCATTTAACTAGACATCTTCTATTCTGGCGTGCGAATGAGTTGTGCGACTGAGAATGGTTATGCGGTTGGGCTCTTTCGTACGACTGAGCATGCGACTGGGGTCAGTCGTATGCTATTCCATGCGATTGAACCGGTTGTGTGACTGAGCTCATTCGCATGGGGCAGTCGTGTGATTTAGCCATACGCTCATCTTAGTCGTGAGATAGAGGTTCATCTGGTTGCCCATTCGCATGACAGACTGCTGTTACATTCAAATTTTGATTTTGAGCAAAATTCGATGTTAGACTTTGTAGTTTGGCTCATTAGACTCGCATATGTCCGATATAGCACCCAACACCTTTAATTTTACAATATACTTAGTTTAATTAGTTTCCTAGACAAACTAAGTTTCGGTTCTTGTTAGGCTCAAATCGGCCATTTTAAGCTCTGAATCAAGGGATAGATGACTGAATCACACCGCATTTTACCTGAATTTCAACTGGAAATCGTTAGAGTGCAATAAACAAGGTTAAGGACAATCAAACAAAAGTTTGGTAGAGTATAGGTAAGTCGTGCGATTTGGGGTTGATTTGGGAGTGATGATTGACTGCGACCGACTCCCCCTCTATTTATACTAGGGTTTACATCAGTCGTACGACTGAGCCTAGTCGCATATTTGATTCAAGCGACTGAAGATCAGTCGTGCGATTGGCACAGTCGGTCACCTTCAGTCATGTGACTATGTCATTCGGTCACTCTCATCCATGCGATTTGGTTCATTTTGTGATTCAATGGTGTGATTTTATTCATGCTTTTTGTGCAATCGCATGTATGGCCCATACGTGTGGGTTAATCGTGTGATGGGCTCATTCGTATCCTCTAATCGCACGACTGGTCCATACTCATGGTCCAGTTGTGCGATTGGATCTTACTCATGGTTTTGACTTTATGACCATTTTGCACTTAATTCCTTTTAACTTTTGATTAGACGTTTTAAGCACTCGAACATCTCAGACATGATCATTTTAATCCTGAAAACTTTTGATCACCTCAGACGTGATCCTTTTAAACACACTTGTCACCTCAAACGTGACCCATTTACATTTGAAATCCTGTGAGGTCACCTTTGACGTGACCCTTTTGAGTGATTAAGTTCCCTATCAACTTCCATGACATAGTCCATGTTTAACAAACTAAATTGATGAAATTTAAACAAAATAAATGAACCAAAACTGAAATACAAAACTAAAATATGTTTTTGTGATTTTGTGTGAGGTGGAAATAGACATCTAATGGATTCGTTTCTTGAAAAGGCTTCTTTAATTCATTTTGACCATAAATGGACCAATTCAATTTGGAATCATATAGGCAAGTAAAATGATTTGGGACACGTTATCAATACCTTTTGATGCTTAATTCTTGTTTTTCATCTAGAGTCATTAGCAAATTTAGGAAATCATACTAGTACTATTAGATCCCACCTTGATTTGGACTTTCAAGAATTGCAGCCACGATGATTGTCAGTATACTGGTCCTCTTAAATCCATACACAGACTTTTGACATAGATTGGTGACAGTTTAGGGTTTGATTATTTCAACAAGCATTTGTGGATCCCACACTTATATGGTAATCAACATTCCTCAGGAGATTTTTGAGCGGTCTCAGGGTAATTTTCAAGAAAACACTATTCTTAGAACTTTCAGAGAGAAGCCAAGCCTCAGGTCAGTGCCACCACACAGCAAAGAGGCGGCAAACAACAAAGAAGTCTAAAATATATAGGTTATGCATATCCTCAGGTCAGTGCCACCGCACAACAGAGAAGCGCATAACCTATCTTTTTGTTTGAGCATTTTTCATCTTTATGCACAGATCTCACCAACAACATAGGTTATTAGTTTGATTGCTTTTGTATTTTTTTCATGTGCTTTTGCTCATACTTTGGTCTTACGCACACATTCGTAGCGTTTATTTTGCTCGTCACCCCTTATTGGAATCTTGTTGATTGTGTTAACAAGGATAGGTGTTACCCACAGCTAGTCAAACATTTTAGTTTAATCTTGAAATCAATAAGGTCTAATCATCTATTGTGTTGATTCTACCGACATATCATCTGTGATCTAACAACCTCCAGTCTACTTTCTTTGTTTTACCTTAGTAGTAGCTAGTTTTACTATCATCTTTCCTTTTATATTGCTCAGACTACGTAGACTTATACTTTGAACTTCACATCTTATTTTATTTAATCTTCTAAAGTCCCAAGTGATTGTACCTGTGTACTATCATTTTCCAAAGTTCTTGAATCGGCATCACATATACGATCTACTTTTGATCAGCCAGCCTCTCCTTCTCCCTCGTGTTTTTTTGTTAATGCTACTAACTGACCTATTCTCCCCCTAAAATTCTAAAACAGTAACCTACGCTTTTTAGGATTTTAATAGGCGACTTATAACATTAATGTAATTAAACTGATTAACAAAGAAATAAAGATAATAATAATTAAGAAAAAAAACAAGACTCATCGGATTACACATGATCATCATCGGGAATTACATCACTTTTCTTTTTAACGCCGTTGACCTCTAACAGATATAGAAAACATGGTTTGTCAAAAGCCTTTGTATAGAGATCAGCGCGTTGAAAATCAGTATTAATTTTAATCACATCGATTAAGTTCTTTTCAAAGCAGTCACGTATAAAGTGATATTTTATACCGATGTGTTTGGTCTTAGGATGTTGGACCGGATTTTTAGTTACTGCAATTGCAGCAGAGTTATCAACAAAAATAGGAGTAGATGAGAAGTGCAAACCGTAGTCCGGCATTTGCTGTTGAATCCAAATGATTTGTGAACAGCAACATGCAGCAGTAGCGTATTCTGCTTCACAGGTTGACAAAGCAACCGAGGTCTGCTTGTTACATTGCCATGTCACTAATCTTCTCCTAAAGAACTGACACCCTGCTGAGGTAGACTTGTAATTCATCTTACAGCCGCCGTAATCCGAGTCGCTATACGCCGTAAGCTCAAAGTCATCATCATGAGGATACCATAACCCAAGTGTTGGTGTACCCTCCAGATAACAAAATATCCTCTTGACCCTTATCAGATGGTTAAATTTTGGCTTTGCCTGATATCTTGAACATAAGCACGTCACGTACATGATATCAGGTCTTAAGGAAGTGAGGTACATGAGAGATCCAATCATACCTCGGTACATAGTGGCATCGACCAGATCACCATTCTCGTCGGGTGCTACATCATGATTTGTAGCAAGTGGATTCCTAGTTGCGGAAGCATTCTCCATGTCAAACCGACTAAGGATATCTCCTACATACTTGGTCGGATGTAGGAAAATCCCTTTTGGTGTCTGATCCACCTGTAACCAGAGAAAGAATTTCATCTCTCCCATGGCACTCATCTCAAACTCGGCCTTCATTACTGCTTCAAACTCTTTACATAATTCTTCGTTCTTGGAACCAAAGATTATGTCATCAACATAGATTTGCACCAGCAGTAAATCCCCATCTTATCCTTGATAAACAATGTGCAGTCAACGACTCCTCTGCAAAAACCGTATCTCACAAGATGAGTCAAGAGTTTCTCATACCAGGCCCTTGGAGCTTGATGAAGCCCAATAAAGCCTTGTCGAGTTTGTAAACTCTGTCCCGATGATATGGATCCTCAAAACCTTTGGGTTGACTAACGTACATTGTCTCTCTGATTTCACCATAAAGGAAAGCACTCTTCACATCAAGTTGATAAACTTTAATCTTCATGTATGATGCATAGGCAAGGAAGATACAGATTGCTTCCATTCTTGCCACGGGTGCAAGCACTTCATTGTAGTCTATGCCCTCGACTTGTTGAAATCCTTGAACAACAAGTCGGGCCTTGTTTCTGATTACGCCTTGATTATCTTTCTTGCATTTCAAGACCCATTTTATGCCAATGACCTTAGCATCTTTAGGTCTATCCACCAGAGTCCATACACCTAGCTTCTTGAATTGAAGAATTTCTTCTTGCATGGCACTCACCCATGCCTCATCATTCAGGGCTTCACTAACATACTTTGGCTCAAACTGAGACACAAAGCAATGATATGCACCATCGTGAAGATATCCCTTTTCCATTACCGAGGCATAATCAGCTAAGTACAGCTGATTTCTGGTCTGAACTCCTGACCTCACATCCCAATGACATTATCCAAAGGATGTTAGACATTTAGGTATGATCCAGGGGTTGTTGGAACAACTACCTTAGAATCCAGATTTTGAACATTTGGTTCAGTATTTGAGGCAGTAGGAGTCTGAGGTTCCGAAGATTCAGAAAAATCAATGTCAGATGCTTGTGGACTTACAGGAATAGGAACCTGTTCCTCCTAGTTGTTCTGATCAGTCTCCACAGCTTCTTCATCAGAGGAGGAGTCACTATCATCAAGTGCTCCCCCTGAGTTGTTAGATGATTGACCTTGTGAACTAGATGATGTTGAATCTAGAGCCGGTGGGTTCAAGACATCATACATCATCTTGGTTGCCAACTCGTCATCAGAAGTGGAGAGTGGGATGTTGAAGGATTAGAAGAATCCATCATAGTCGAAAAGAAAGCGGGTCCTTTTCCGGCAGGTGGTGTGGTGTATCTCTGAACATCTATGTTACACCACACTTCTACTTGACCCGTTGAGTTGTTGTAAACTCTCTTGTTCGGTATGTTGTATCCTAGAAATATACCTTCATGAGCCTTCTCGTTGAATTTTCCCTCCTGAGTCTTCTTCAGGAGGGTGCACGGGGCGCCAAATGGCTCGAGATACTCTAGATTTGGTTTACGTCGCCGTAGTAACTCGTAGCATGTCTTGCCATGGCGTTTAACTACCAGAACTCTATTTAGTGTATAACATGCATTTGCAACTGCTTCATTCCAGAATTGGATAGGCAGTTTTGAGTCTACTAGCATTGTCTGTGCCGTCTCTATCAAGCTGCGATTCTTCCTTTCAGCAACGCCAGTCATCTAAGGAGTGTATGCAGAAGTGAACTGATGCACAATTCCCTTTTCCTTGCAGTAAGCCTCCATCCATTGATTCTTGAACTCGGTTCCATTGTCTGAGCGCACTTGACGTACCTTCAATTTGTATAGGGACTCCAGAGTAGTTACTAACTCTTTGAATGACTCAAATGTTTCCGATTTGGATTTCAGAAACATCACCCAAGTGAATCTTGAGTAGTCATCAGTAACTACATAGCAGTACAAGTCGCCTACAATGCTTTTTGTACTGACTGGACCAAACAGATCCATGTGAAGAAGTTCAAGAGGAAGTTCGATAGAGTGAACTTTATTTTCCTTATGAGTCTTCTTCGTCTGTTTGCCCTTCTTGCATGCAACACAGAAATCCGAAAGTTGAAAGTTTTTGACGTTAAATCCTCTCACTAGATCATTCTGGATCAAGTGATTCATCTTCCGTGGATTAATGTGTCCCATTCTCCTATGCCAGGAGATGGATTCCTTCTCAGTAGCTTTTGACAAGAAGCAGTGAACTTCATGATCCGTTGTGGAGGTCTTCGATAGATCCAAGACATAAAGGTCCTTATATCTTGAGGCAGACATTAATACTTGATCCTCCGGGATTATGTAGTCCTTCTTCAAGACATAGCACTTCTTATTGTCAAAAACTACCTTGAAGTCTTTATCCAAATTTGAGAAATAGAAAGCAGGTTATTCTGAAGTTGTTGAACTTAGTTTACCTTGTCAAACTTCACTTTTTGATTTCCCACTTCCCCTTGAGCTGTGATGTACCCACCTTTGTTTCCAGCGAATGAAACATGCCCTCCTTTGATTTGTTTGACGTTTGATAAGAGAGCCTTATTCCCTGTCATGTGCCTGGATGCTCCGCTATCTACAATCCACGTGTTAGTTTCAGCACTATAGCGAACACCCTGCACATTCAATGAAAATGTTAGTTCAGGTTAGGAACACAAGCCTTTACTGGCTTGGGTCTCCTCGAGGCATCATACATCATAAACTCATCCCATTGACCTTTCAAGTGTGAGGGAAGCTCAGATGTCTGTTTGTTCTCATTTTCAGATACTGGGGAGGATTTTTACTTCCATAAGCCAGATTTGTGTAAGGCCTGTTTGTGATAAATAGATGACTGGCTGATGGGTTGAACTTTGTGTTCTCTAACTCTTTTAGGAGGCGTCACTAAGTTCCTCTTCAAAGTGCTAGGTTTTGGTTCCGAAAGTTCAACTTTCTTCCTTGGTGTCTGATAATAAAGATAATGAGACGCAATGTGTTCGTACTCTCCACAATTGTTGAAGGATCTGCTTTCAACTTTACGATTTAATTGTTTTTGTGAAGATGTAGGTGTCACATGGGTGACCTTATTCTGTTTAGATTGAGATACTTCTTGGTTAGATGTATGGTCGGGTTTTACAAATTTAATTGCTTTACCTGGTTTTACATCTTTTACATCTTGTTTACCTGGACTTTGACATAATGCACGTGATTGATTAGATTTAATAGTCCTTTTAGGTTCAGATTTGACTTTGTTTGAACCTGACTTTAAATTAAACTTTTCAAACTCTTTTTCCAAGTTAACACAAGGCATCTTTCCTTTTGCCTTTGAAGTGGCCTTCTTTTGTTTAGTGCCAGATTCAATTGATGTACTTGTGGAATCTGGGTCACTAACAAGAGGAGTGGACACCACATGATCCTTGATGGGGTTATTATTAATTGGTTTACTTTTGGTGTTCATCAAGGTCTCGGCTGGTGGTGGAACCACTTTGTATCCCAATCCCTCCCCGTTATTTCTCTCTCTCACTAAGTGTTGGACAATATGAGATGAACTTGTCCAACTGTACAGTTTTTGCTTTTACGAATTAACTTCTACTTCTAAAACTGCTTTTTGCTTCTTAGTGTCCTCTAGGGAGTTAAGATAGTACCTAATGTCATTAGCTTGGTTAAAGGCAACTACTTCTGTATCCCTAAGCTGTTTGTTCAATAGGTCTATCTTTTCCTTGTAACTGTGCTCATTTTGTTTTAAGACTCTATCAGCTTCAGTCCATAGTTCCAGTCCTTTACTAAGCTATCATTATGGTCTAATAACCTAGCACATTTTAAATCTATGCTTTCTCTAAATTTATTACAATCAGAACAAGCATGATTACTAAACAACTGGTCAGTAATACTTACCTGAGATGGTGGTGATGAATTAGCCATGAGTGCCGAGTCTGTTGTCTTGGGTTCTGGTGATTCTGATGTTGTTGCAGATTCTACTTCTTCAGGCAAGTGGTTGACCACTAGTGCAGTGTCTTCAGAATTGGACATCGCGAGCTCTACTGCTATATCTCCCTCACTGGCGGAATCGTCATCTATGTCCTCCACACTAGCTATGTTGGATTCTCCCAGTGAGACGAACCAAAAGCTCTAGTCCTGTCCTTTATCATCATGAGCAGTCAAGGCTTTTGGATCCTTGCTTGATGAAGTAGAACTACTAGATGTGGCTTTGTCCTGACGATTAAAGGACGAGAAAGGGTTTCCATTTCCAGTCTTCTTGGGCTTCACACATTCCCGTTTGAAGTGTCCCTTCTCACCACAGTTGAAACAGGTTACCTTTGACTTGTCGAAGCCAAAGGTTGTTGTGACATCTCTTAATTTTGTTAACTTAGAAGTTAACTTTGTTAAATCTTAAAAGGACCTTTTATGCCATTTTGAAACTTTGGGGTTTGTTATACTTAATAATTAATTTGGTGATTAACAAATTAATATAATAATAATAAACATTATAAGTGTTATAATGTTTATTATTATAAAATCTAAGGTGTTATAAGCTTAAATAAAATAATAACTATATTATTATTATAATAATGACACTGATAATAATAATAATAATGATAATAAAGATAATAATAATAAGTTATCAAAGTTAACAAGTTAAAACATAATTAAGTTCAAGGGGGCCTAATTGTCAAATTAGAAACTTAAAATATTAAGTTTAGGCATAAAATAATAAGAATTCAAAGTTGGGGGACCATTTGTGTAACTATTTTAAAGAACCCAACCCCCTTCCCCTTTGTTCCCCGTACTTCCGGCCACCGCCGGCAAGGCCACCGGCCGGCTTCGGCGAGCCCTTATACACCAAATCAGACGATTTCGTAACCCATAACCGATATGAATCGTTTCACATACGTGTTTCGAACTTGAATGCACCTAATAATTGAGAATACACGTCGGTTATCAACCCATTCGAAGGCATAACCGAACTCGATAAGTTCCAAAACCATTCGAACATTAAAACACCATAATAATTCAATTAATTCAACATAACCAATCATCTATCTATCACTAATCGATTGCAACCACCAATTACACCTGAAACAACCACAAACAATCAGTTCGATTACACCCTTTTCATCGCAACCTGCAACACCCGTAGACCACTTTCTGAGCTTGTTAACTTATATTTATCAGAGGGCTTTTCATCGTCGGGATCACTAGAAGCTTACTGTAAAAGGAATTTGAGTTTCATCGACGATTTCATCTTGAATCGGTTCTCCACAGTCGCGACCTAGGTCCATAACGCGAGCATCGATTACCAAACGAAGTTTGTAATCAAGTGACGAGAAACATGTACTAACTTGTAGGGTGAAACAATGTTAGTGTTTCGACCTATCAAGCCAAAGCATGATCTCTGAACTTGAAAGGGGACCCGATCGCTCTAGGTTGATTTTGATTCCAAGCTTGGAGCATTTAAATTCTTAAAATGATTTCTTTCCCTTTATCCTTATGTTTTGAATTGATCTAGATATATCGAACCATTTATTCCCTATTATCAACTTTCATTTTGAGATATCATCAACACATGCTGGTGTGATGGTAGTCTTCTTAAACAATCTTTCTACTAAATAAAGACATTATCAACTTGTGGTTATGTCTTTCTAGTCATACGAATGTTCTCGACTGTACTTATGGGTTTGATGAATTACGTATGCAATCTATATTTGGAAATTTGTTACCTTGCAAAACATGGTTACAAATGCATGTCTTATTGTTTGCGTTACTTCTTGAATCACTTTTGAACCCTTAACCTTGGAAATCTTTAAAACTCTATCTTGGTTTCGACTAATGAGACTCGTTATTACCTACATTGTGACGCGGATATAACGGTTCATAAAATTTCGTAATTTGTAGTCATGGGTTTGGCATAAAGGAAAAGACGTTATTTGGTATGTATCCAAGTGTCTTACCTTCACATATGACAAAACCTAACATTAGTGATCCTATGGATCTCCTGTTTAACTTTTCATTCATTAAGGGCCTCTTACCTTAGCTGTTATGATGACAATTGGTGCATTATAGACTGATTGACTAGAATTCAATTTGATTTATGTGGGATAACGGGTCGAGAAATTGACTTGTAGCGGTTTCAAATAGTCGTATACCGTGGTATGTCGGTAAATATCGATCGTTAAATTTTAATGATCGATTCATTTTCCTGCAATTAGCAATGTTTCTAGTTATCGTTGTGAACTCATTCCAAAATCTTCACATATCGTATTATTCTTAGACCGACGGTTTGGTCAAAGGAGCAATATATATTCACAAGATATGTGTTAAGATCGTTTCGGTGACGTTTGGAAGTCTTAAATTCCGACGGTTAACCTTTCTTACAATTGTGGTCTTTTATTGATTTCAATACATCGCTTTACTACGAGATTATATTCTAGAAGTTGTGGTTTATAAGTCTAACATACCACGGTAACTCATCATCGTCTTTCAACATTTCATATGCCAAATTTCAAAGCGTCTCATATTTCACTGGAAGAATTCAAATTGGCATGCATTATATCAAAAGACTTGTAAGATTCCATGAAATGGAACATCTCATCTGTAATCAAACGTCTATCACTGGCCATTGTACATTTACCTTTCATTATAATTCCTTTGTTCATCTAAGTTCATTTTTAATTTCGGGACGAAATTCTTTTAAGTTGGGGAGACTGTGACATCTCTTAATTTTGTTAACTTAGAAGTTAACTTTGTTAAATTTAAAAGGGCCTTTTATGCCATTTTGAAACTTTGGGGTTTGTTATACTTAATAATTAATTTGGTGATTAACAAATTAATATAATAATAATAACATTATAAGTGTTATAATGTTTATTATTATAAAATCTAAGGTGTTAATAAGCTTAAATAAAATAATAACTATATTATTATTATAATAATGACACTGATAATAATAATAATATGATAATAAAGATAATAATAATAAGTTATCAAAGTTAACAAGTTAAAACTTAATTAAGTTCAAGGGGGCCTAATTGTCAAATTAAAAACTTAAAATATTAAGTTTGGGCATAAAATAATAAGAATTCAAAGTTGGGGGACCATTTGTGTAACTATTTTAAAAACCCAACCCCCTTCCCCTTCGTTCCCCGTACTTCCGGCACCGCCGGCAAGGCCACCGGCCGGCTCCGGCGAGCCCTTATACACCAAATCAGACGATTTCGTAACCCATAACCGATATGAATCGTTTCACATACGTGTTTCGAACTTGAATGCACCTAATAATTGAGAATACACGTCGGTTATCAACCCATTCGAAGGCATAACCGAACTCGATAAGTTCCAAAACCGTTCAAACAAAAACACCATAATAATGCAATTAATTCAACATAACCAATCATCTATCTATCACTAATCGATTGCAACCACCAATTACACCTGAAACAACCACAAACAATCAGTTCGATTACACCCTTTTCATCGCAACCTGCAACACCCGTAGACCACTTTCCGAGCTTGTTAACTTATAATTATCAGAGGGCTTTTTGTTAGGACCAGGTATTTGACCGAAATACCTAGAGATTAACATGTAAACCAGATCAAATAGTGCGGAATCCTATTTGATTGGCGATCCAATCAGTGAGAACACACGAAGAATCAATCAAGAATTGAAACTAACGTTAGAAATCGATTGGGAATCGATCTAATGTGTTCTATGAACTTGGAGAACGAATTGAGAGGTTTCTGGACGACTAGGGTACGTCTGGAATCGTAATTGATTGAGAGTCACCTTTTTCACGAATTGAGTTGTATTTATAGGTTGGTATTATTCAATCGTGCGACTGAACCATTAGTCTGGTTCAGTCGTGCGATTGAACCATGCGGTTGATTCATTCGTACGACTGAGTGTTCAGTCATGCGACTGAGCCAATCTTATGTTACAATCGTACGACTGATCCAGTCTCCTGGTTCAGTCGTGCGACTGAGTCAATCGTGTGAAGTTATTCATGCGTATGGTTCATTCGCAGGAGCCATTCGCATGAGAACTTCATTATGTTAAGTTTGAATGAATTAATTAATAAACATTATGTGTAATCATTCAAGCAATCACTAACCTAATTAACCAATTCAATGTCGACTCATTAATGAAACATTAAACATTATAACTAACAAACAATCAATATCATTTCATCAATCATACCAAACAAGATCTATTACATCACATATCATGATCTAGGGACATACATGTATCAACAAACTCCCCTTTGGACCTAGATCTCTCTAATGTCTTGTTTTCTTCATTACCTCCTCATATTTCTTGTACTTGTCCTCTTTTGTGACTCCTGCGTGAATATCAAACGCGAAGCAAAGTCTTATGACATTTTGGAACTGGAGAGCCTGTACAATATCTTGCGTATCATAGAACAGTGGCCACTTGTAAAGTGTATAGACATCATTTTCCGACAAGTTGGTAAGCCACATCGGATCGAATACTCTGATTGTATCCATTTGGCCCTCTTTATTTAGGACTATGACCGCTTCTGCTGTTCTCCAATCGTAGTACCACCACTTAAAGTGTGGTGTGAAATCCTTTGTCATTTCCCGAAGTGGGATTCTTGACATTGTGCACGGAGGATTCCACTTCCACACTATCTTTGGTTTTCCAGTAATGGCATCCATCTCAGACCTTCTAATATACCTTGTAGGTTGTTGAGGTCTGAAGTTAATCCACCTGGTGTGGTACTCTTTCTTTAGAGCAGCCTCAAACTAGCCTGATATCTTTCTCGGGTCAGCATACAACAGCTTCAATTTGGCTAGCTGGTTGAGCTCAAAACCTGGTAGAGTCTTTAGATCATGTGGAAATCTAAAGTACTCTATGCCCTTCTCCCTCTTAACGGCATAAACGTTAAGATCATCAAAATATGCCCATGCTATAATCCTGCCTGACACCTTAAGATGTTTCTTGACTCTGTAGAGCTTGGTGTAGGCATCCCTCTTCGGTGCAGCACGTTGGGCTCTAACTTCTTTAAAACATGCAGCCCATTCAGCCTTACGGATATCAACATCATCCTTTGAGGCTTGGGCCATTCCCTCTATCTTCTCTGACTCTTGCTCCATTTTGTCTAACACCTCAAATGTATCACCGACAAGGGATTCACCCAGATTGGGAACCACATTGCCCTCATTGTCAGCATACTGAGGATAGTGCTCTGCAGTGATATCTTCTATCTATATTTCATCAACGTCATTTTGTAAGGCCCCGTTCCCGGGACGCTTACAGCTGGGTTCTCATCGCACATAAAACATATAATTACATTAGTATTTAATAAATCGCAGCGGAAAACTAAAACAAACTTTCATTTTCATGTAAATGCTTTTGCATACTAATACAACATTCATTACAAAAATCGTTTGTTCGCATTACAATGCAAAAACATTAATCAAAAGGATGCCATCCAAAAGAGCTGAGTAGTCGCCCGTGCCATCCTCAGCAATCATTACCTGCCAACTGGAAACACATCAAAGTCAGCGTTGCTGAGTGAGTTCTAGTGTTATAAATAAAACATACTTTACTTTCATATAAAACCGTTCGTACTTTTACATGATCACACATCATACGTACACATAGATAATATCATTATTATCTTTCTCATTTGTTCATTCCTTCTTTCATTACCTTACTTGCGCATCGGACATCATCCCGAACCAATACCATGTGCTACACCCCGGTTAGTCGTAGCTACCGGGCCGAAGTCAACGAATGACAGCTAAACGTATGCCGCGGTACTAGGAGTAACCGTCAGTCTTAGCTACTGGGCCGAAGTCAACGAATGACAGCTAAACGTATGCCACAGTACTAGGGGTGAGCGGTAGAGGTCCTACATTTGGGGTCAATCACCAAGAGGGACCCCGTATCCGATGTGTGCAAGACGTTCATTCGTTCATCATGTTCCTCTTCCTTTATCTTTCACTTTGCATTACATAATACTTCGTTCATTCATCATAACAAGTAAAGCCACAGGAAAGATATTATACATCACATTGAGGAACATAAACATGCATCAACATCAAATCATACAGGGCAACATCATACATGCATAAAGTGCAACATCATCATCATCATCATGCCCAACATGCTTTCTACGACCTTGATCGTCATCTAAAAAAAACTCTTATGGGAACCTTTACATCAACACTTACCTCTGCACTTTCCCTCGAAAGTCAGAAGTTAATCTACACCTTCCTCGGGTTCAACAGCCCTATTCGGGCGTATGGACACCCCTCAGTCGCATGGCCTCCATGCGACTGAACATCATGCGATGGAACTAATACGGATGAACACCTATGCGAATGAACATCCAGTCGTGCGAATGAACAATGCGGATGAACACCTATGCGACTGGACCTTCAGTCGTGCGAATGGACCTTCAGTCGTGCGAATGGACCTTCAGTCGCATGACACCCACGCGACTGGCCCTCTAGTCGTGCGAATGAACCCCAATCGTGCGAATGGACCCCAATCGCACCCTAATCGGCCGTATGGCCTCCATTCGGCCTCCAGTTGGTCGCCTAGCCCTAACTGATGCAGAATGCAGTTCAACCTGACTGCAGCCGAGGGTTTTCGGCCCCCAAACTCATCTAAACCCATTTTAAGCCTAAATCGACCATCCTAAACCTTAGGGATGCATACCATAACATCATTCAAGCACAACCAACAAGAAATCAAGTCACAATCGCGTCATACACATACATACACGCATACATACGGGTTTTCACCCAAAACGCAAAAAAAGAGTTTTCAGATGTATTCCAGCCCCAAAATCGTTTGAAAACAAGTAAAAGAGGGGTCCTAGAACTCACCTAAACGAGCACAATGACAAGAGCTTCGACTCGGCTTGCTTCACGACGATTTTGGCGACCCGAATCGACCCGAACCAACACTTTTTCCTCTTTTTCTCCTCTTCTTTCTCTCTTCTCCCTTTATGAAGCTGAAATGTGGATGTGGGGAGAGTGGGCTGCCCTCTCCCTACATATATCACCATATTTCCCAACTTTGCTTCGTTGGCGGGTTTGGTCCCTCGACTTTTGGACTTTATTTTCTTTTCTTTCTTCACCGGCTTCAAAATAATAATTATCCGGGTGTTACAAGTCCACCCCCCTTAAATAAGTTTCGTCCCCGAAACCTGTTATTCGTCGAACAAACGTGGATAATGTTGTCTCATTTCTTCTTCAGTCTCCCACGTTGACTCGGATCCCTTCCTGTGCTTCCACTGTACACGCACAAGAGGAACCACTTTATTCCTTAGCCTCTTTTCTTTACGATCGATGATTGCCACCGGTTGCTCCACATAATTGAGCCTTTCATCTATTTCAATGTCTTCCAATGGAACAATCATGTCTTCATCAGCTATACACTTTCTCAGATGAGATACATGGAATGTCGAGTGAATCCCACTTAACTCATCTGGCAACTCCAATCTACAGGCCACCTCCCCTACTCGAGCAATGATTCGGAAAGGGCCTATATATCTTGGGCTCAACTTGCCCCGCTTTCTGAATCTGATAATACCCTTCCAAGGTGAGACCTTCAGCATAACCCGGTCACCCACCTGTAACTCAATTGGCCTACGTCGCTTATCGGCATACGACTTCTGTCTATCCTTGGCTGCCTTCATGAAGGCTTTAATCTTTTCAAGCTTCTCTGTCGTAGCCTCGATTACCTCGACGCTCCCCAATTCCTTCTGACCAATATCACCCCAACAAACGGGTGTTCTGCATCTCCTACCGTATAGCATCTCATATGGGCATACCAATATTGGCATGATAGTTGTTGTTGTATGAGAATTCAGCTAACGGTAAGTGGTCATCCCAACTTCCACCAAAATCGATCACACATGCCCGGAGCATGTCTTCCAGTGTCTGAATGGTCCTTTGTGACTGACCATCAGTCTGGGGATGATAAGCCGTGCTAATATGTAACCTCGTCCCCATAGCGTCGTGGAATTTCTTCCATATTTTGATGTAAACCGAGTGTCACGATCAGACACAATAGACACCGGCACACCATGACGAGCTACAATTTCCTTGATGAACAGATCAGCCAACCTCTCAGATGAATACGTCTCGCGGATCGGTAGAAAATGAGCGCTCTTCGTCAGACGATCAACTATCACCCATATGGCATCATACCCTTTCGGGGTACGTGGCAGCTTCGTAATGAAGTCCATGGTGATGTGCTCCCATTTCCATTCTGGTATATCCAAGGTTGTATCTTCCCATACGGCTTTTGATGCTCTGCCTTCACCTGTAAGCAAGTAAGGCACTTACTCACATACTCCACCACGTCGCGCTTCATACCCGGCCACCAATAATCTTTCTTCATGTCATGGTACATTTTTGTGGCACCAAGATGAATGGAGTATCGAGTCTTGTGGGCTTCATCCATTATCTTCACCCGTAGATCCCCAAAACGAGGAATCCACACACGACCGAATCGAGTTCCAACACCGAGTGTGTTTTCACCCAATTCCCCAACCAGACCTCTCATTCTTTCCGAGTTAAGATGATCTTCTTTCAATGCCTCATCTTGAAACTCCTTAACTTGCTTCATCACATCGGAGGTCATGATTAATTGATAAGCTTTCACCCGAATCGGCTCGGGCCTCTCTTTTCGGCTAAGGGCGTCCGCCACCACATTAGCTTTGCCCGGATGGTAATGGACCTCGCAATCATAATCCTTTATAAGTTCCAACCATCTCCTCTGCCTCATGTTCAGATCCTTTTGCTCGAAGAAGTACTTCAAGCTCTTATGATCGGTGAATATGGTGCACTTCGTCCCGTAGAGAGAGTGCCTCCAAATCTTTAATGCAAAGACCACGGCTGCTAGCTCCAAGTCATGAGTGGATAATTAACCTCATGAACCTTTAACTGTCGAGATGCATAGGCTATAACCTTCCCTCTCTGCATTAACACACACCCCAACCCAGTAGGAGGCATCAGAATAAACCACCAAATCTTTGCTTCCATCGGGTAACGACAGAACAGGAGCTTGAGTCAGTCTTGCTTTCAGCTCTTCGAACGCCTTCTCTTGAGCTTGACCCCATACAAACTTCACATCCTTTCGGGTCAACTTAGTTAGTGGAGAAGCAATCTTAGAGAAGTCTTGGATGAATCTTCTATAGTAGCCCGCCAAGCCCAAGAAACTACGGATCTCGGATGGCGTCTTTGGTGACTTCCATTGCATAACCGCCTCCACCTTCGCCGGGTCAACCATAATCCCATCAGGATTCACCAAATGACCCAAAATTGAACTTCGCGCAACCAGAATGCGCACTTGGAGAATTTAGCATACAGTTTCTCCCTTCTCAACGTCTCTAGAACCTCTCGAATGTGACGGCATGCTCAATCTCGCTCTTCGAATAAATCAGGATATCATCAATAAACACAATCACTGATTTATCCAACATAGGCCGACACACACGGTTCATCAGATCCATAAAGCAGCTGGCGCGTTGGTCAAACCAAAGGACATGACAAGAAACTCGTAATGACCATAGCGCGTACGGAAAGCTGTTTTAGGGATATCTTGCTCCTTCACCTTCAACTGATGATAACCAGATCGAAGATCTATCCTCGAGAACCAACTAGCACCCTGAAGCTGATCGAACAAATCATCTATCCTCGGTAAGGGGTAGCGGTTCTTCACTGTCAACTTGTTCAGTTCGCGGTAATCAATGCACATCCTCATACTACCATCCTTCTTCTTTACAAATAGGACCGGAGCACCCCAAGGAGAGATACTCGGTCTAATGAACCCTTATCAAGCAGCTCTCGCAGCTGCTCCATCAACTCTTTCATCTCGGTTGGAGCCAATCGATACGGTGCCTTGGCAACAGGTTGGGCACCCGGTATCAGGTCATCTGAAATTCAATCTCCCTGTCGGGTGGCACTCCTAATAAGTCTTCTGGGAACACGTCTGGAAAGTCACACACACTGGTACATTAGCTAGTTGTGGTGTTGGGGTATCCACATCCTTTACATAAGCCAAGTAGGCGCTACATCCACGCCTCATACACTTTCCCGCCACCGCCATTGAGATCACCCTCGGAATCGTAGTAACCCGATCACCATAAACCGTTACCAAACTTCCGTCAGGCGCTGTCAACCGAACCATCTTCTTGCGACACACAATGTTCGCCTCGAAATCCGCCAACCAATCCATCCCAAGAACCAAATCGAACCACCCAAGGTCATCACAACGGTCTAACAGAAACTTGTGACCCTCAAGTTCCACATCACAATTCTCTATCATCTCAGAAATCCTTGTAGACTTACCTATGGCAGTTCTACATCACAGGGCGCATCAACACGTCTACTACTAACAGGCAGCTTAGCACAGAAAGCAGCAGAAATAAAACTCTTACTAGCACCCGAATCAAATACACAGAAGCTAAAGTCTGGTTCACTAGAAACGTACCGGACACAACGTCAGGGTCCGTCCTAGCCTCCTCCTGTGTCATGGTGAACGCCCTGGCGCTCGCCCTCGGTCCATCACTTCCCGTCTTCTTCACCCCTGAACCCTCAGTCCTCGACTTCTTACAATCTCTGCTCATATGACCAATTTCCCCACAGTTAAAACATTTGCTCGACATGCAATCCTTCGCCATATGCCCTGTCTTCCCACACTTGAAGCACAAGTTTCCCAAACCTACATTCCCCGCTGTGCTCCCTTCCACACTTGCCACACCTTTTCGACCCCGCACTTGATGTGAACCACACGGCGCTCATCCACCCGTGCCTTTTTGTTACCCATCGGGGCATCACCCCGACCAAACCGTTTCCCGTTCCAGTTCTGATCACCACCACCCTTCTTACTTGCTTCCGTCACCACCACCTCCCGCTCATCATACAGCCTCCCTGCCAAATCAACCGCCAACCTAAAAGTGCTTGGCCGAGCGGCGATCATATGCCGGCGAACATCCACCGTAAACCCTGAATGTACCTCTTGATTTTCCGAGACAGAGGCGTCACCTGATCAGGCACAAGCCGTGCCATTTTATTAAACTTGGTGGTATACTGCTGGTGTGTCATGGTTCCAGCCTCCAACTATAAAAACTCCCTTTCCAACTTGTCCATTTCCTGATGAGGACAAATTCCTCAATCACCAACCTTCTCAGCTCGGCCATTTCATTTTCCCATGGCTCTACTACCCTCAGCTTGGACAATGTTGTCCCACCAGCACAGAGCTGAATCCACAAAAGAGTGGGTAGCAAACTTCACCTTTTGGTCCTCTCGACACTCGCTGATATCAAGAACAGCTTCCATTTCCCTCACCCACCGGTGAGCAGCTGCAGCGGTGCCGTTTCCATCAAAAGTAGGGGGCTTGCATCTCATAAAAGCCCCATAATTACATCCTCGTGCCGTTTCATGCACAGGCTCTTCCTCCTCCTCATCATCATCAGATAGAACCGTTTCCGGCTCTGGTTGTTCCCGTCCTCCAGAGGATCTGTTTCTTTCTTTCCTTTCCCCTTCTCGTACAGCCTTAATAACTTCGGTCACCACAGACGGTAAGATCGTCTGCATGACCTGATGTACTTCTTCTACAACAGCCTCCTTTACTGAGGCTCTCAGATTGGCGCTTTCGTCGCCACCCTCCGGATGAGGGGTCTCTGGTTCTTCATGAACCACCCTCTCAACTCTGGGTCTCCCTCTCTTGGGTCGCGGTTCAGCACAGTGACCTCCACCCCTAGAAGCTTTCGAAGATCTACCTCCGGCCATCACACGCACACTGAAAGATTCAAACACCAACACGGTCATTCAAGGAAATAACTCAGTTTATGTCAAGTATAGTAAGTCCCTAATTACAGTGGCCAGTTGTGATTAGCCACTTACTTTACTCTTCATACCCCAAGTATTACCTGTCTGACTACATCAGTATTTAAACCTACATATAACACATAACACATACCATGCGCACATAAAACGGTTAACTTTACGAAAATACCTGATGGCACGCAGCTACTCAGTTTGGCATCCCATTCCCTTTCCGTCCCATTCTAAAGTTAAGATTAGGTTTATTCTGAAAATTTACCCATTTCACTTAAACTTTGGCTCTGATACCAACTTGTAAGGCCCCGTTCCCGGGACGCTTACAGTTGGGTTCTCATCGCACATAAAACATATAATTACATTAGTATTTAATAAATCGCAGAGGAAAACTAAAACAAACTTTCATTTTCATGTAAATGCTTTTGCATACTAATATAACATTCATTACAAAAATCGTTTGTTCGTATTACAATGCAAAAACATTAATCAAAAGGATGCCATCCCAAAAGAGCTGAGTAGTCGCCCGTGCCATCCTCAGCAATCATTACCTGCCAACTGGAAACACATCAAAGTCAGCGTTGCTGAGTGAGTTCTAGTGTTATAAATAAAACATACTTTACTTTCATATAAAACCGTTCGTACTTTTACATGATCACACATCATACGTACACATAGATAATATCGTTATTATCTTTCTCATTCGTTCATTCCTTCTTTCATTACCTTACTTGCGCATCGGACATCATCCCGAACCAATACCATGTGCTACACCCCGGTTAGTCGTAGCTACCGGGCCGAAGTCAACGAATGACAGCTAAACGTATGCCGCGGTACTAGGAGTAACCGTTAGTCTTAGCTACTGGGCCGAAGTCAACGAATGACAGCTAAACGTATGCCACAGTACTAGGGGTGAGCGGTAGAGGTCCTACATTTGGGGTCAATCACCAAGAGGGACCCCGTATCCGATGTGTGCAAGACGTTCATTCGTTCATCATGTTCCTCTTCCTTTATCTTTCACTTTACATACATAATACTTCGTTCATTCATCATAACAAGTAAAGCCACAGGAAAGATATTATACATCACATTAAGGAACATAAACATGCATCAACATCAAATCATACAGGGCAAATCATACATGCATAAAGTGCAACATCATCATCATCATGCCCAACATGCTTTCTACGACCTCGATCGTCATCTAAAAAAAACTCTTATGGGAACCTTTACATCAACACTTACCTCTGCACTTTCCCCCGAAAGTCAGAAGTTAATCTACACCTTCCTCGGGTTCAACAGCCCTATTCGGGCATATGGACACCCCTCAGTCGCATGGCCTCCATGCGACTGAACATCATGCGATGGAACTAATACGGATGAACACCTATGCGAATGAACATCCAGTCGTGCGAATGAACAATGCGGATGAACACCTATGCGACTGGACCTTCACTCGTGCGAATGGACCTTCAGTCGTGCGAATGGACCTTCAGTCGCATGACACCCACGCGACTGGCCCTCCAGTCGTGCGAATGAACCCCAATCGTGCGAATGGACCCCAATCGCACCCTAATCGGCCGTATGGCCTCCATTCGGCCTCCAGTCGGTCGCCTAGCCCTAACTGATGCAGAATGCAGTTCAACCCGACTGCAGCCGAGGGTTTTCGGCCCCCAAACTCATCTAAACCCATTTTAAGCCTAAATCGACCATCCTAAACCTTAGGGATGCATACCATAACATCATTCAAGCACAACCAAACAAGAAATCAAGTCACAATCGCGTCATACACATACATACACGCATACATACGGGTTTTCACCCAAAACGCGAAAAAAAAAAAAGAGTTTTCAGATGTATTCCAGCCCCAAAATCGTTTGAAAACAAGTAAAATAGGGGTCCTAGAACTCACCTAAACAAGCACAATGACAAGAGCTTCGACTCGGCTTGCTTCACGACGATTTTGGCGACCCGAATCGACCCGAACCAACACTTTTTCCTCTTTTTCTCCTCTTCTTTCTCTCTTCTCCCTTTATGAAGCTGAAATGTGGATGTGGGGAGAGTGGGCTGCCCTCTCCCTACATATATCACCACATTTCCCAACTTTGCTTCGTTGGCGGGTTTGGTCCCTCGACTTTTGGACTTTATTTTCTTTTCTTTCTTCACCGGCTTCAAAATAATAATTATCCGGGTGTTACACATTTAGCTCGTCATCACAGGTAGCATTACATGTCGGAGCATCTTTCACTATTTCATCAGGATTGAGCTTGAAAATTTATGCCAGTTGCTCGTTTGATAGATCGTGAATTATTTCCCCTTCTTCAGGGGTATAACTCACTGACCTTCTGACAATCCCTTGCAGATCAAGAACCATTGTGAGTTGAGACTTGACCTGCTGAAGGGGAGCAATATCAAACTCATCTCTTTTGTAGTTTGGATCTGTTTGATTTACACATTTCACACTCAAATCATTAGTAATTTATCAAACGAAATGCATTAACTTAATATAAACATTTAATACATGGTTTTTCAATACAGAATACAAAAGTAAATAAATACATAAACATCTACTATTTACTTTTATCCTGAATACTCGGCTCATCACATGGAGGTGCAGAAGCAGAAGCTGGCAGATCTTGTCTGTTCTTTGATCTTTTCTCCTGCCCTGGAGCTGAGACAGATTCAGCTGCTTCTCCTCCGTTAGTATCATCATCTTCGTGCCATTCTTCAGTTTTCTCTTCGTCAGTTTCACTCTCATCATCATCATCATTGTCTTCATCATCATCATCATTTCTGTCCCCATTCCTTATCTTTAATGGCTCCTCCTTCGATCCTTTCAGCTTTAGCAAAATGGTCTTTTTAGCCTTTTCCAACTCTACTATTCTCTTCCCTGAGGTGACGCTTTAAGCTTGGAGAAGGGCTATCTCTTTGCTCTGGGCAGTCATCTGTCGGGCCTGCCTTTCTATCACTTGAGCCTGCTTTGCAATTTGGTGAGTTTGTGCAGCAGTCAGGTCAGTAAGCTGGCGGATTTGGGAGGCCTTTTCCTCATCGGCAGCCAGCAAACGCATTACCATTCTGTTTAGTGCCGACAACTGTTCTTCTACCGCAACTGTAGGTAGAGGTGATCTGTAAGTGAATGAGGGATAGGCTGAGGGCTCGGTTTGGGGGCTAGTGGTGGTGGTGGTGGCTGTGGTGAATATCGGGTCAG
Organism: Flaveria trinervia; assembly: GCA_025506515.1. Lineage (NCBI taxonomy): Eukaryota > Viridiplantae > Streptophyta > Magnoliopsida > Asterales > Asteraceae > Flaveria > Flaveria trinervia. The sequence continues at coordinate 17,990,177 of CM046448.1, forward strand.
GTCGGGATGATAATGGTGGTGAGTGAGGGGTGAATGATGTAGTGGTGGCTGGGATCTGTATTGTGGTGTTCGGTCTGGTGGTGTTTGTGGTTGCTGTGGGGGCTGTGGTGGCTATGGTGGTGGATGGTGTGTCTGAAGAGGTGGTAGTGGTGGTGGTAGTGGCTGTAGTGGCTGAGGTAGTAGTGATGAAGGTCAAACGGCGCTTCTTCTTTGGTTTCTGCCCATGGGGTTGAGCCATCCGTTTTCTCCTCGTTCCCTTCGAGGTGGATGCTCCCCCTCCTACCCTGCCGATTGACCCTGGAGCATAGGTCGGGTCGGTCTCTGTCTCTCCAGAGTCTCTTGGGTGCTCACCAACCACCCGAAGCCCATGTACTGTGGGAACCACTTTTCTTCCCACAGTCCTGGTGAGGGGCTCCTCATCAGACTCTTCTTCTTCTACTTCTGTCTCAAGGACAAAATCATGATGAAACCCAGCTGACTCGGTAACTTCTGTAGCCGGGGCAGATGCTGGAGGCACGACATCAGACGTAGTGCCTCTCTGTGGAACAGGCATCCCCACTATCATCATCATCTGAATCATCATCTGAATCATCAGTGGGTAGGACAATTGGCTCCACGTCGGAGTCACTGTCCTCGTGACGCCATTGGCGTCTCCCCGGTGCCACATAACTTTCATCTGCTAAATGGCCAATCAGCCTCTTTGCCTGGGGCTTCACTTGCTTGCCCCGGTACACCACCATCCTACCCAAAGTAGTGTCATCCATAAGTTCCAAAGTCACTGCATCGTGACTTTCCTTGGGGAGCAAAGGAAGCTTCTCATTGAATATCATCTGAAGAAACCTTGGATACATACAAAAACCTTCTTCCCTTTTGCTTCAATGTTCTCTACCAAATAAGCAAAGATCATATTCGAGAAGCTAAAAGGGTGGTTCAGCACCAGAGCCACGAAGGCATTTTGTATCTGATCTGATAGGTCATCGAAACCACCCCTTCTCGAAGCAATGCACTTAAGAATCACATGTGCCAGATATTTGTATTGTGGGCACAGGTTGCTCTTATCTAGCACCCCCGAGTTAATGTCCCCCGCATACTTGATTCGGAGGAAACACCCTCTCACTGTCAAAGGATGTAACTTAGTGGGGTGAGTGGAGTCATCCCCAAACTCAAGGATTCTCTGGATGTCAGTAGCGGTAATGTCGATAGCTTGACCCATAATGGTGCTTCGGATGATGTATGGCTCACGAGAGCGATCCACTGAGGCATTCTCCTAGAATGCCTGGTGTAGTGATTTGTAAGGCGTGCACGGTGTAGATATAGCCTTATGTATCCGTGAGCGTTTGAGGAAGGCTATAATCTCGAAGAACTTGGCCCCGTTCCGAGTTGTGTGGTCCAAATGGGCACATATGTTATGCTTTGGATTAAGAGACCATCTGTCAGCCATTTTTCCTGAAACACAAAACACATGATCATTAGTACATAATACATCAGAATTCAGTTCTAAGTGTAGTGTTTCACTTCCATTCTGATTCATTCATGCGAATGAATCATGCGACTGGAGTCATTCGGTTGTTCTTAAGTATGACTGAGTTCATTCGGTTGATTGAGACATGCGATTGAGTTCAATCTGCCGACTGAGTCTTCGATTGTTCAGCCGGCCGACTGAACTCATTCGGGTGGTTCATTCGGCCGAATGACCCAATCGCAAGGTTCAATTGTGCGATTGGAGTTCATTCGAACGACCAGTCGCTTGCCCCACTGTTCGATCGCCTGTGGGTCGAATCTTGACCAATTTAAGTCATTTAACAGTGTTTAATGGTCCATTAGACTCGCCTACTTGTCACTAATAACCTATTAAACTTAATTTTAACATTTTGCTTAGTTTACGGAGGTGATTAGGTCATTTCACAGTTCGGTTCTTGATTCAATCGAGTGTCTCTTATGTAGGTTCTTTAATCTTCTGATTTTGGTAAGATTCAAGAGTAATGTACCTGTAAAATCGTCACTTGAATGTAAGAAACTCAACAACAATGTAAATCAGGATCTGTAGCAATTTTTGGCAGAGTAACGGGAAGAATGCGATTTGGGTGCAATTTTGGTGTGATGAGGAACATGCGATCGACTGAGGCCCTTAAATACTGAACTTAAGTTCAATCGGCCGACTGGCCTCATTCGCTCAGTTCATTCGGGCGACTGAGTCTCAGTCGTACGATTGGCCTAGTCAATCGCATTCAGTCGGTCGACTGAGTCTCAGTCGGTCGACTTCCGCATTCGGTCTCTTTCATTCGCATCTTCAGTTGACCGACTGAGCCTCAGTCGGTCGACTGCTTCATTCTCCCCCTTCTATTCGGTCGAATGGATCATTCTCATGCCCATTCGGCCGATTGGGAGCCATTCGCATAGTTGGTCCATAACCATGATCCAATCGTGCGAATGGGTCACACTTAGTGAGTTTACAGTCATTTTGAACCTTTTACTTTTAAGACCCTTTTAACTTTTGACAATAACATTATAAGCTCTTAACCAAATCAGTCACCTCAGACGTGACTCTTTTAAAACACGTTGTCACCTCTGACGTGACTCTTTGAACTTTGAAAAACATGTGGCCATCTCAGACATGACCCTTTTAGGTGAGTTAATTCCATTCTGATTTTCCTGATGGAGTCCGACAGACACACACACTAAAAGATTAAACTAGAAACTTAAACTAAATACACAAATAAAATTTGTTTTTGGACTTTTTGTGAGGGATAAAACCCTAAGATGGAAATCTACGAGATTTGATTCCGGAATCGAAAGCTTCAACTTAGATTGACCACACCTGGACCAATTCAATTTTGGAATCATACATGAACATCAAATCATTTGGGACTTGTTATCAAAATCTTTCGATGCTCAATTCTTGGTGTTCATCCAGAGTCATCAGCAGCTTTAGGGAATCATACTGGAACTCTTAGATTACCACATTGATTTGAACTTTCAAGAATTGCAGCCACAATGATTGTCAATATGTTTGTCCACTTAAATCCATACACAGACTCTTGACTCAAACCGGTGATTGTTTTTGGTTTATTAATTCAACGAACATTGTGGATCCCACACTTATATGGTAATCAACATCCCTCAGGAGCTTTTGAGCGGTCTACGGGTATTGTTACAAGAAGAGACTATTCTTAGAGCTTTCATAGAGAAACCAGTCCTCAGGTCAGTGCCATCGCACAGCAAAGAGGCGGCAAACAACAATGAATTCTAGAATATCTAGGTTATGCTTATCCTCAGGTCAGTGCCATCGCACAGCAAAGAGGCACACAACCTATCTCCTTGTTAGAGCAACTTTTATTTTGCACCAAATGCACCAACAACATAGGTCATTAGCTTGATAGCATTTTTCTTTCATTTTTTTCGTGCTTTGCTCTATTTATGGTCATCCACACACATTTGTGGCGTTTACATGCTCATTACCCCTTATTGGAATATTTTGATTGTGTTAACCGTGATAAGATGGACGCCCACAGTCAGTTGAACAACTTAGTTTGATCTTGAGATCACCAGTCGGTCTAATCATCTATTGTGTTGAATTTACCGACATATCAATTGTGGTCTAGCAACCTCTAGGTCTACTCTCATTGTGTTATCTTAGGAGTTACCAGTTTTTCTATCATCTTCCCTTTTATATTGCTTAGGCTACACAGACTTATACTTTGAATTTTTTTCATCTTTTCTAAATTAGGATTTTAAAGTCCCTCTTGACTTGTTCCTGTGTACTATCATATTCCAAAGGTTTTGAATCGGTATCTCAGATACGATCTACCTTGTATCAGCTTTCCACTCCTTCTCCCTCGGTTTCCCTTTTTTTTTATATAATGTTGCTTGCTGACTTATTCTCCCCCTAAAATACTAAAATCAAACCTGGTTTAATTATTTTAGGATTCTAAACATGAGTTTAATTTAAACAGACTAAAATAAACAAATAAAATAAAATAAAAAAGAAAAATTAACTAAACTACATCGGACTACACATGATCATCATCAGGAATAACATCACTTCTCTTTTTAACGCCGTTGACCTCTAGCAGATATTGAAAACGTGGTTTATCAAAGGCTTTAGTATAGAGGTCAGCACGTTGAAAATCAGTATTAATTTTTACCACATCAATTAAGTTCTTTTCGAAACAATCTCGTATGAAGTGATATTTAATACCGATATGTTTGGTCTTTGGATGTTGGACCGGATTTTTAGTTACTGCAATTGCAGCAGAGTTATCTACAAAAATAGGAGTAGAATGGAACGTTAAACCGTCATCCCGCATTTGCTGTTGAATCCAGATGATTTGTGAACAGCAACTTGCAGCAGCAACATATTCGGCTTCACAGGTTGACAATGCAACCGATGTCTGCTTCTTACACTGCCAGGCAATTAATCTTCTCCCAAAGAATTGACACCCTGCTGATGTAGACTTGTAGTTCATCTTGCAGCCTCCGTAGTCCGAGTAACTATACGCCGTGAGCTCAAAATCATCATCATGAGGATACCACAACCCCAGTGTGGGTGTACCCTTTAGATAGCGAAAAATCCTTTTGACCCCCATCAGATGATTGACCTTAGGTTTAGCCTGATATCTAGAACATAAACATGTCGCATACATGATATCAGGTCTAGAGGCAGTGAGATACATAAGGGATCCAATCATTCCTCGGTACATCGTGGCATCCACCAGATCTCCATTTTCATCAGAGGCTATGTCGTGATTCGTAGCCAGTGGAGTACCTGCAGCAGATGCATTCTCCATGTCAAAGCAATTGAGAATGTCGCTTACGTACTTGGTCTGATGTAAAAAGATCCCATTTGGTGTTTGATCCACCTGTAGCCCGAGAAAGAACTTCATCTCCCCCATAGCACTCATCTCAAACTCTTTCTGCATAACTGCTTCAAATTCTTTGCATAACTCTTCGTTCTTTGAACCAAAAATTATGTCATCAACATAGATTTGTACGAGCAGTAGGTCGCCATCTTTTTCTTTAATGAACAACGTGCAGTCAATGACTCCCCTGCGAAAGCCGTGTTTCACAAGATGAGTCGAGAGTTTCTCATACCAAGCTCTTGGAGCTTGATGAAGCCCGTATAAAGCCTTGTCGAGCTTGTAGACTCTATCCCGATGATAAGGATCTTCAAATCCCTCGGGTTGACTGGCATAAACTGTTTAGTTGTGATATATCCTCCCTTGTTTCCAGCAAACGAAACATGCCCTCCTTTTATTTGTTTGACATTTGATAAAAGAGCTTTGTTTCCTGTCATGTGCCTGGATGCTCCGCTGTCTACTATCCACGTGTTAGTTTCAGCACTGTATTGAACAACCTGCACATACAAGGTAAAGGATTAGTTTAGGTTAGGAACCCAAGCTTTTACTGGCTTGGGTTTCCCAGAGGCATCACACATCAGAAATTCAACCCATTGACCCTTAGAAGGTGAGGGTAGCTCAGGTTCCTTCTTGTCATCATTATCAGCCACAGAGGTTGACTTCTCTTTCCATAAGCCAGATTTATGCAATGCCTGTTTGTGATAAATAGTCGAGTGGCTAATAGATTGAACTTTCTGTTCACTAGTTCGTCTAGGTGGAGTTAAAGAGCTCCTCTTAGAATCCTTAGGTTTTGAGTCCTGAAGTGCAATCTTCTTCCTAGGTGTCTGATAATAAGGACAGTAGGAAGCAATGTGTCCACATTCTCCACAGTTGTAGCACGCCCTGGTGTTAACTTTATGATTAAACTGTCTTTGTGGAGACGTGTGTGACACTCTAGTAACATCACTCACTTTAGTTTTTGACTCTGGTTCTTTTGTTGTGTTTACTGGTTTAACAAAATTAACTGATTTAACCTGTTTGACATCCTTTTCTTTTTGGTTAATTGGTCTTTGACTTGAAGTATGTGAAAGATTATCCTTAATAGCCCTTTTTGGTTCTGATTTGACTTTGTTAGAACCTGACTTTAAGTTAACCTTTTCAAATTTCTTTTCCAGATTAACACAAGGCAATTTACTCTTTGCCTTTAAAGTGGTCTCCTTTTGTTTGTTTCCAGTGTCAATAGATGAACATAAGGAATCTGGATCACTAACAAGAGGAGTAGACACTACATGATCCTTGATGGGATTACTACTTAAAGGTCTAGTTTTAGTGTTCATCAAAGTCTCAGGTGGTGGCGGAACCACTTTATAACCCAGTCCCTCCCCGTTGTTCCTTTCTTTTACTAAGTGTTGGACTATGTGCGACGAACTAGTCGAACTATGCAGTTTCTGTTTTAGTGAATTTACTTCTACTTCTAGAACTGCCTTTTGTTTCTTAGTGTCTTCTAGGGAGTTTAGATAATACCTAATGTCATTAGCTTGATTAAAGGCAACTACTTCGGTTTCCCTAAGCTGTTTAGTCAAAAGGTCTATCTTTTCTTTATAACTGAGCTCATTTTGTTTTAGTACCCTATTAGCCTTAGTGCATAGATGCAAATCTTTTATCAAGTTATCATTATGATCTAATAACCTAGCAAATTTAGCATCTATGCTATTCCTAAAGGCATCACAATCAGAACAAGCATGATTATTAAACATTGTGTCAGTAGTACTTACCTGAGCAGATTCAGAAGCATTTGCCATCAATGCAGTATCAGATGATTCTGATTCTTTTGCTTCTGTCTTTTCTGTCTCTGACATGGTAGTCTCCACTTTTGGCTTGTAACTGACCTCGGTTGCAGTTGCTTCTTCACTATGTGACATTGCTATCTCAACTGCTAGATCTCCTTCACTAGCGGAATCACTGTCAATATCTTCTACATTTGCAATGTTTGATTCCCCTGGTGAGACAAACCTAAAGCTCCAATCATGTCCTTCATCATCATGAGTAGTCAAGGCTTTTGAGTCCTTGTTTGAGGAAGTAGAACTGGTAGTTTACTTGTCTAGACGAGTGAAGGATGAGAACGGGTTCCCGTTCCCAGTCTTCTTTGGCTTCACACATTCTCTCTTGAAGTGCCCCTTTTCACCACAGTTAAAGCAGGTCACTTTACTCTTGTTGAAGCCAAAGGTGGTATCCTTAGTAGCAACCAAGTTTTGTCCAGTCTTTTTCACAAACTTCTTCGCCCTCCGGACAGCACTTGCTAAGGCCCACATTATGTCCATTCTCTCAAGATCCATTTCATCCACCTGCTTGTAGTCCTCGTCTGCCAGATGGTAGTTTCCAATCTTTCCAGGAACAAGTTCATCATAGGAATGGACCATTGCTGCTAATAGATCCATGTGCTCTCGAGCTACTTCCACAGTCACATTACCGAGGTTCTCGGTCTTCAGTCTAGTAGCATTTGCTTCAGATCCAATGTATTGGGTATAAGAAGACCCTGACATTTCTGAAGCTGAAGAAGGTGCATGTGTAGGACTCGATGAGCTAGACACAAATGCAGTCTGGAGGGGTGCTCCAGATGTCTTAGCTTGAGGAGTGGCATTGTATAAAGCTGGATTTTGATTGTACGTAGACTTCTGAGCTCTGTACTTCATTCTAAGTGATTCTTCTCGTAACTTAAGAATGAAGTCATTAATATCCAGTTTTGACAGCATTCCATTCTGTCTAAGATTAGACACGAATGAAACCCATTTTTCAGGCAATCCGTCTGCAAAATTATTAACTTTCTCTTCCATGGTAGTAGCCACTCCATGTGTATGCGGTTCACTCATCAGATGGTAAATCTATCTATAACATCGTCCAAACTCTCGTTTCCCATCGATGAGAAGTTGTCGAATTCCTTCTTTAACTCCTTAGCCTTGATTGCCTTCAACGAGGCATTCCCGTCATACCTCTTCTCTAGCTCATCCCATAGTTTCTTGGACTGCTTATTCTCTGAGTACTGGTGGAATATCTCTTTAGGGATAGACTGTGTAATCAATGCATAGACCCTCTTCTCTGCATTATATTGACTTTCTGAGCTTCTGTCATCCCTCCTAAGGTTAACTTTACTCCATCGGCTCCCATCGGTGTACTATATCCAATCTCGATGGCCTCCCATAGATTCGGATCCACTCCATTGAGGTAGATCTCAAAACGTTGTTTCCAGTGGGGAAACTCATCTAACGTTAAAAGCTTTGGTGGTTTATTATGATTACCCACCTCACTCTCAAGTAACAGCAGGTTCTGGATCCTAGAATCCTTCCCAGCAGTAAAGGCTGACATTTGATCTTCCATTGTAAAATAACTTTAAGTCTAATAAGCAATTTTCACTCGGCCAACTGAAGGGTGCGAATGGACTAGGCGTGCGTATGAACACTCAGTCGTGCGTATGAACTCTACGACTGGTTCAATCGTGTGGCTGAACTAAGTGATTAGCTCAGTCGTGCGAATGAATCTGATGCGTATGAACCGTGCGACCGAACGGTTCAATCGTACGAATGGAGATACGAACTATGTCCAATCGTGCGAATGAATCTGATACCACTTGTTAGGACCAGGTATTTGACCGAAATACCTAGAGATTAACGTGTAAACCAGATCAAATAGTGCGGAATCCTATTTGATTGGCGATCCAATCAGTGAGAACACACGAAGAATCAATCAAGAATTGAAACTAACGTTAGAAATCGATTGGGAATTGATCTAATGTGTTCTATGAACTTGGAGAACGAATTGAGAGGTTTCTGGACGGCTAGGGTACGTCTGGAATCGTAATTGATTGAGAGTCACCTTTTTCACGAATTGAGTTGTATTTATAGGTTGGTATTATTCAATCGTGCGACTGAACCATTAGTCTGGTTCAGTCGTGCGATTGAACCATGCGGCTGATTCATTCGTACGACTGAGTGTTCAGTCGTGCGACTGAGCCAATCTTATGTTACAATCATACGACTGATCAATGCGAATGAGTCCAGTCGTGCGAATGGCTCACTCGTGCTACTGAAGCTGCTGTTATGCGAAAATTTCTAGGTTAAACGTGTTTTAGCCGTAAAAATTCGAACTTTCGCAAGGTTGAATTGCCTAAGTCCGTAGAAACCAAACTTTGATGAGCAGGGAACGTCCAAGATCACTTTTGACACAAAAGATTGCGTTTTTAGTGCAAAAACACAAACTTTTTATCAATCTTGATTGAATCACACGTAATCAAGAGCCAAAGCTCTGATACCACTTGTTAGGACCACGTATTTGACCGAAATACCTAGAGATTAACGTGTAAACCAGATCAAATAGTGCGGAATCCTATTTGATTGGCGATCCAATCAGTGAGAACACACGAAGAATCAATCAAGAATTGAAACTAACGTTAGAAATCGATTGGGAATCGATCTAATGTGTTCTATGAACTTGGAGAACGAATTGAGAGGTTTCTGGACGGCTAGGGTACGTCTGGAATTGTAATTGATTGAGAGTCACCTTTTTCACGAATTGAGTTGTATTTATAGGTTGGTATTATTCAATCGTGCGACTGAACCATTAGTCTGGTTCAGTCATGCGATTGAATCATGCGGTTGATTCATTTGTACGACTGAGTGTTCAGTCGTGCGACTGAGCCAATCTTATGTTACAATCGTACGACTGATCCATTCTCCTGGTTCAGTCGTGCGACTGAGTCAATCGTGTGTGAAGTTATTCATGTGTATGGTTCATTCGCAGGAGTCATTCGCATGAGAACTTCATTATGTTAAGTTTGAATGAATTAATTAATAAACATTATGTGTAATCATTCAACCAATCACTAACCTAATTAACCAATTCAATGTCGACTCATTAATGAAACATTAAACATTATAACTAACAAACAATCAATATCATTTCATCAATCATACCAAACAAGATCTATTACATCACATATCATGATCTAGGGACATACATGTATCAACACTTTTCATCGTGGGGATCACTAGAAGCTTACTGTAAAAGGAATTTGAGTTTCATCGACGATTTCATCTTGAATCGGTTCTCCACAGTCGCGACCTAGGTCCATAACGCGAGCATCGAATGCCAAACGAATCAAGTAAGTTAAATACATACATATACTCGTTTTCACATGAGGAACAAAAGCCCTAAACTTAATTTGATTGATAACTTTGAATTGATGTTCAATTTGATCGATTGTGGATCTAGAGTTCATGTAAATGGGGGTTTGTTTAAACTTTGCTTTTAAGAATTAAAAGTGGAGTTTTATCGCGGCTGGAAGCCTGGTTCACTGGTTAAGACAATGTTCCCCATACATGAGGTCACGGGTTCGAACCCGGGCACCTCATGTAATTTTTTAAAGCTTTTTTGGCTTAAAATTAATTATAGAAAATTTATAATAATTATAAAAATGAATTTTATAAACCCTAAATATTTTTAAAGTCATCTAATTATTTCTTAGAAATTTATTCTTGTAAAACTTTGTAATATTTTAATATAAAATTATTTACAAATGTATTAATTAAATGTTTTATAAAAATTAGATTGTTATATAATACTTAAAGACATTAAATTAATATTAGACCTTATATTTATGGATTTATCATGATATTTATAGAATTTAAATATATTTTTATAAATAAAATCACAAGTTATTTACAAAGGATCAATTTCTTTAAAAATAAATTTATAAATGGTATTTTTATAATAATTATTTACTTTATAAAAATCCCCAAAATTCTAATCCTCTAGTTCATGTTAATTCGTTAATCTTATTATTAACCTAAATCTTATAATATTTATATATTTAGGTGCCTTGTGACGTTTTATCTTGGATCGGCATATTTTTATTCTTATTAATCTTCATTTTATACTTATTTGACAAGTGAGTTTTCCTTGCCCCTTTTCACATTTTTCACACTATTTTGGGGTGAAACATGATACTTATACATCGTACACTTATAAACTTTTGAAACTTGTAATGCACTTGCAATTCATCTTATATTTTTTCATGGTTATTTGTGTGTTGTAAGTGATTATATGAGATACATAGTTTGTTTACAATCATTAATTATTGCTAGCCTGGCGACGTCTTAGATCTTTGGGCCTGACAAGCCTATTTGGTGCTAAAGTCGAGGTATTGCCGACTCCTGATGACGTATGCTTGTTCATCATGGGAACCAAATACACTTAGCCAATCTTTTATACTTGTAATAAAGTCAAGGTTTGGTTGTAACGATATGTGTTCTATAACCTTACTTGCTTATGACCTATGACATGAATTGCTACTTGTAACCTTTTTCATATTATGTATGAAAACCTTGGAAACTCACCAACTATTTTTAGTTGACTCTTATTTTTATCATGTTTCAGGTCAACCTCAAGTTTAAAATGATCCTTTTGAAGCATGCTATAATCTAGGACTTGGACATAGATAATGAAATAAAAAGTTTTTCTTTATGTTATGTTATGTTTGAGCTTATTATTTGTTTGAGACTTATGATTGTATTTCACTTCAAGGCTTATGATAATAATATTACATTTTAATATAGCGTTATGTGGCTGTGAAAAATCTTAACCCTCACATCTCGACGTTTCCGCCGTCAAGGTTGGGGTGTGACAGTTGTGTCCTTAGTTGCAACCAAGTTTTGTCCGGTCTTTTTGACAAACTTCTTAGCTCGTCGGACAGCACTTGCCAAGGCCCACATTATATCCATTCATTCCAACTCCATCTTGTCCACCTGCTCGTAATCCTGATCAGCCAGGTGGCAATTTCCTATTTTTCCAGCAATTAGTCCATCATAGGAGTGGACTACCGTAGCTAAAAGGTCCATGTGTTCTCTGGCCACCTCAACAGTCACGTTACGAAGTTATCGGTCTTCAATTTTGTTGCATTGGCTTCAGGTATAATATACTGGGTACCAGACGACCCTGACGTCTTGGAACCTGAAGTAGATGATTGTGTTGGACCAGATGAGCTTGACACGAAGGCAGTCTGTAGTGGTGCTCCAGATGTCTTGGCCTGAGGAGTCATGTTGTAAAGCGTCAGATTCTGATCATAGTTGGCCTTTTGGGCTCTATACTTCATCCTTAGTTCCTCCTCTCTCAGTTTCAGAATGAAGTCATTTATATCTAACTTCGAGAGCATCCCATTCTGTCTGAGATTAGAAACAAAGGAAGCCCATTTCTCTGTTAAACCATCAGCAAAGTTGGATACTTTATCTTCCATCGACGTTGTTACTCCATAGGTGTGCATCTCACTCATCAAGTTGTAGAATCTATCGATCACGTCGTCCAGGCTTTCCTTTCCCATCGAAGAGAAGTTGTCAAACTCTTTCTTCAAAGCTTTGGCCTTAATAGCCTTGAGTGAGGCATTCCTGTCATATCTCTTTTCCAATGCATCCCATAATTTATTTGCTTGCGTATGCTCCGAGTATTGATGGAAGATATCCTTCGGAAGAGACTGAGTAAGCAAAGCGTAGACTTTCTTCTCAGCATTGTGTTTTACCTTTTGTGCATCAGTCATGCCATTTAAAGTAAGTTTGACACTGTCAGCTCCTACTGGCATGTTGTACCCCGACTCTATAGCCTCCCACAGATTTGTATCTACTCCATTTAAGTAGATTTCAAAACGTGCTTCCACTGTGGGTACTCGTCTAACGTTATAAGCTTTGGGGGTTTATTATGATTACCCACTTCATTCTCCAATAGAAGTAGGTTTTGTATACGTGTGTCTCTACCTGCTGTGTATGCTGAAAACTAGTCCTCCATTTCACTTAATTTTAATTTTAAAACTAACTGTTTTATGTGTGCGAATAAAGGTAGGCGATTGGAGTATTCAGGCGATTGAACTACGCGAATGGTTCAATCGTGCGACTGAACTAATGCGGATGAGTCAGTCGGCCGAATGAACTATTGCGGTTGAACAGTCTGAATAAAGTTCTCAGTCATACGAATAGGAGTACGAATGAGTCCAATCGTGCATATGGGGTATGCGAATGAGTTCAGTCGTGTGATTGAGTCAATCGTGCGACTGAGGCTGCTAGAATTCGAAAATTTCTAGGTTTAACGTGGTTTGGCCGCAAAAACTCGAATTTTCACTAACCCTAATTGCCGTATGCCGGAAAAACTAAACTTTATGACCAGGAGACGTCTAAGATACCGTTTGACACAAAAAAGATTGCGTTTTAGTGAAAAAAACACAATTTTGTATCAAAAACGACTGAATCACACGTAATCAAGAGCCAAAGCCCTTATACCACTTGTTAGGGATCGTGTACTTGAATGAAATACTAATTGATTAACGTGTATACCGAATCAAATAGTGCGGAATCCTATTTGATTGGTGATCCAATCAGTGCGAACGCACGTAAAAACAATTATGTATTGAATCTAACATTAAGAACCGATTAGGAATCGATCTACTGCGATCTATGAACTTGGAGTATGATTTTAGAGGTCTCTGGACGGCTAGGGTACATTTGGAGTCGAAGTGTGTTCAATGCTTACGTTTTTCCACGAATTAGGTGGTATTTATAGGTTTAGGTTTCTCATTCGGGCGACTGAACCATTAGCACGGTTCAGTCATGCGATTGAGAGATGCGGTTGATCCATCCGCACGACTGAGTGTTCAGTTGTGCGACTGAGTCATTTGCATGAAGTTGTTCAGGCGTATGGACCATTTAGGCGCATAGACACTTAGTCGCATGGCCATTCGGGCGCATGACCACTATTGGGGGGCATGGTCCATTTGGACGCATGACCACTGTTGGGGCGCATGGTCCATTCAGACGCATGGCAACTTCATCTTACTAAGTTTGAACGTATTCAATATTATTACATTATTTATACGAGTTCAAACAACCACAAACCTATATAATCAATTCAATATGCGTTAAACAGCTCATTAATGAAATATTAAACATTATAATAACAAATAAACATTTACATTTCATTAAGTACCCAAGTATTACATAAGTGTAAGACATTAAAGACATATTACATTAAGTTCAGAAACTAGGGACACATGTACCTACACTATCTATCCAGATGATCGGGAGTACATGGAAATAGTTCAGCAGATGGCTCTTTTCACTCACAGAGCCAAGAATTTCTACAAGCGGACTAAAATGAAGTTCCCCAACAATGCAACCAGTGGAAAGTTTGGACTGGACAAAAGCAAAGTTAAGTGTTACAACTATAACTTGATGGGTCACTTTGCTAGCGAGTGTAAGTGTAAGGCCCCGTTCCCGGGACGCTTACAGCTAGCCAATCATTGCTCATATACATATAATTACATTCATATTTCATAAAACATCACAGCAGAATATCAAATAACTTTTCATTTTAAATGCTTTTTCAAAATAATACAACATTCGTTACACAATTTCATTAATTCGCATTACAATGCAAAAACATTAACAAAAGAATGCCATCCAAAATGCCAAGTAGCTACCCCGCGCCATCCTCAGCAATGCTCACCTGCCAACTGGAAAATGCATAAAAAGTCAACGTTACTAAGTGAGTTTTAGATTTACAATAAAACATACTTTTACTTTCATTAACCGTTCATTACTTTCGCATGTGATCACACATCATACGTACACATAGATAATATCATTATTATCTTCATCATTTGTTTGTTGATTCCATACATTCGTCATTACATCTTTACTTTCATTCGAACCAATGCCATGTGCTTTACCCCACCGTATGCATAAAGCCGGTACTGAGCCTGAGGTCTTTCATAGACCCCGAACATTGTGCACGAAGCTGACTCCAGTTACCTAGGGTGAGCGGCAAGGGTCCCATACATATGGTCAATCACAAGGATTGGACCCCAGTGTGCATCCTTTTGGGGTAATTAACCCGCACACAGTTGAGCTAACACCCTTCATTGGGTGTGAACCTCCATACATTTGCTTAATCGCATGGATCAAGCCCCAGTGTGCATCCTTCTAAGGTTGCTAACCCGCACACGGTTGAGCTAACACCCTTCATTGGGTGTGAACCTCTTTACATTTGCTTGCAAGCCTTTCATACTTTCGTTCGTCCATTAATGCATGCATTCATCATTTCATTCTCTTTTCATTATCTTCCACTTTACGATAAATAATACTTTTTCATTTTGTTCATTAACATTCAACGTAAAGCCATGGGAAAATAATCATACAAAGTAAGGAACATAACATACACAGTCAACATCATCATACCAGGCATCATACATATATAGCACACATCATACATACCATCCTGCATGAGCATCAAACATACGTCATAACATGCCCAACATATCATCTATGACCTCAAAAGTCGACTTACAAGAACCCCCAGGAACATCCCAAGTCAAAGCCTAAATTCATCTTTTTCCCCAGAAAGTCAGAAAACATTCTAAGTGTTCATCCGCATTTGTCTTTTGTTCATCCGCATTTGCTATAGTTCATCCGCATTTGTCTTACTACATCCGCATTTGTTTTTACTTCATCCGCATTTGTTCTTGTTCATCTGCATTTATTCATTCACATTGACTTTACTCATCCGCATTTCCCATACTTAAGTTCATCCGCATTCATCCAATACTCATCCGCATTGACTTTCTATTTCTCATCCGCATTTCCCATACTTAGTTAATGTTCATCCGCATTCATCCAATACTCATCCGCATCGACTTTCCATTTCTCATCCGTATTGACTTTCTATTTCCCATCCACATTGACTTAGTTAATAGTTAATGCTCATCCACATTGACTTCCATTACTTGTCCGCATTTCTTCTACATACTTAGGCAGATTCTAAAACTTAACATATGAGCCTTAAACATCAGATTTCAGTTCCCAATCACCATCCATCATGTTCTAAACTTAAGTCTTACCTTCTAAGCCTTAGAAACACCATCATACATCATCAAGCATGAGCATAGCCAATCATTACATCATAACATCAACATACACACAATCAAACATACGGGTCCAAAACCCAGTTGAATGAAAACATACATTCATGCATTTCCAGCCCCAAAATCAGTTAAAAACAAGTAAAAGAGGGGTCCTAGAACTCACCTTAGCAGCTCTTGAGTATGGCTTCTTCCAAACTCGTTTGCAATTGAGTTCAACCGCCTAGAAACCCACTAAAAACATACCCGAACACATACAAACACACATAAGCATAAACCCGAGGATGAACCAGTCAAGAACATCAGGAACACATGAATTCTTACCTTGAATTCAAATTATTTCTTGTTTTTCTTTCAAAACCGAGAATTTCAGCTCTTTCTCTCTCTCTAAAATCTGAGAATTGGTGATGTGTGTGACATATGGGCGGCCATACCACCTTTATCACCAACTTTTAAACTTTTTGTCCTTTTTGTCACTTTTAACCCCTAGACTTGGGTTTTATTTCTTTTTCTTCTTTTTACTTCACTTTATTCTTTCTTTCTTTGTCTTTAAAAATAATCGGACGTTACAGGTCCACCCCCCTTAAATAGGTTTCGTCCCCGAAACCTGTTATTCCTCAAAGAATTGTGGCTAATGCTGTCTCATCTCTTCTTCAGTCTCGCACGTAGACTCGGATCCCTTCTTGTGCTTCCACTATACTCGCACAAGAGGAACCACTTTATTCCTCAACCTCTTCTCTTTTCGATCAATGATTGCCACTGGTTGCTCCGCATAATTGAGCCGTTCATCTACTTCGATATCCTCCGGTGGAACAATCATATCTTCATCCGCTAAACACTTCCTCGGATGAGATACATGGAATGTCGGGTGAATTCCACTTAACTCATCTAGAAATTCTAGTTTATAGGCCACATCTCCTACTCGAGCAATGATTCGGAAAGGCCCTATATACCTTGGGCTCAACTTGCCCCTCTTTCTGAATCAGATGATACCCTTCCAAGGTAAGACCTTCAACATAACTCGGTCGCCCACCTAAAACTCAATTGGTTTGTGTCGTTATCAGCATACAACTTCTGTCTATCTTTCGTTGCCTTCATGAAGGCTTTGATCCTTACAAGCTTCTCAGTCGTAGCCTCGATTAGCTCGATGCTCCCTAACCCTTTCTGACCAATGTCGCCCCAACACTCGGGTGTTCGGCATCTCCTACCATATAGCATCTTGTAAGGGGGCATACAAATGTTGGCATGATAGGTGTTGTTATATGAGAACTCAGCTAATGGTAAGTGGTCATCCTAACTTCCTCCAAAATCAATAACACAAGCAAGAAGCATCCAAGGTCTGAATGGTCCTTTCTGACTGACCATTTGTTTGAGAATGATAAGCTGTGCTAATATGTAACCTCGTCCCCATCGCGTCGTGGAATTTCTACCAAAATTTGGATGTAAACCGGGTATCACGATCCGACACAATAGACACCGGTACACCATGACGAGTTACAATCTCCTTAATGAAAAGATTCGCCAACCTCTCGGATGAATATGTCTCGCGGATCGGTAGAAAGTGAGCACTCTTCGTCAGACGATCAACAACCACCCATATAGCATCATACCCTTTTGGGGTACGTGGCAACTTCGTAATGAAATCCATGGTGATGTGCTCCCACTTCCATTCCGGTATATCCAAAGGTTGGATCTTCCCATACACTTCTGGTGCTCGGCCTTCACTTGTTGACAAGTAAGGCATTTACTCATATACTCCACCACATCATGTTTCATACCCGGCCACCAATAATCTTTCTTCATGTCTTGATACATCTTAGTGGCACCGGGATGAATGGAGTATCGAGTCTTGTGAGCTTCATCCAAAATCTTCACCGTAGATCCCCAAAACGAGGAATCCATATCCTCCCGAATCGAGTTCTAACACCAAGCGTGTTCTTACCCAATTCTGTGACCAGACCTATCATTCTTTCAGAGTTAAGGTGATCTTCTTACAGTGCTTCATCTTGAAACTCTTTAATTTGCTTCATCACATCAGAGGTCATGATCATCTAGTAAGCTTTTACCCGAATCGGCTCGGGCCTTTCCTTTCGACTAAGGGCATCCGCCACCACGTTGACTTTGCCCCAATAGTAATGGATCTCGCAATCATAATCTTTTATAAGCTCCAACCATCTCCTCTACCTCATGTTCAAATCTTTCTGCTCAAAGAAGTACTTCAAGCTCTTGTGGTTAGTGAATATGGTGCACTTCATCCGATAAAGATAGTGCCTCCAAATCTTTAGCGCAAAGACCACGGCTGCTAGCTCGAATTCATGAGTAGGATAATTGACCTCATAAACCTTTAACTGTTGGGATGCATAGGCTATAACCTTCACTCTTTGCATTAACACACACCCCAACCCTGAGTAGGAAGCATCAGAATAGACCACCAGATCTTCACTTCCATCGGGTAATGACAGAACAGGAGCTTGAGTCAATCTCGCTTTCAATTCTTCAAACACCTTCTCTTGAGCTTGACCACATACAAACTTCATATCTTTCTGGGTCAACTTAGTTAGTGAAGAAGCGATCTTGGAAAACTCTTGGATGAACCTTCAGTAATAGCCCGCCAAACCCAAGAAACTACAAATCTCGGATGGCGTCTTTGGAGACTTCCATTGCATCACCGCCTCCACCTTTGCTGACTACACCATAATCCCATCAGGATTCACCACATGACCCAAGAATTGTACCTCGCAGCAACCAGAACGCGCACTTGGAGAATTTAGCATACAACTTCACCTTTCTCAACGTCTCCAAAACCTCCCAAATGTGACCGGCATGTTCCTCCTTACTCTTTGAACAAATCAAGATATCATCAATAAACACAATCACTGATTTATT
The DNA here is from genome assembly GCA_025506515.1 of Flaveria trinervia. Taxonomy (NCBI): domain Eukaryota; kingdom Viridiplantae; phylum Streptophyta; class Magnoliopsida; order Asterales; family Asteraceae; genus Flaveria; species Flaveria trinervia. Next base: position 18,008,846 of record CM046448.1, read on the forward strand.
CAACATCGGCCGACACATTCGATTCATCAGATCCATAAAAGCAGCTGGCGCATTGGTCAAACCAAACGACATAAGAGGAACTCGTAGTGACCATAACGCGTGCGAAAAGCTGTTTTAGGGATATCCTGCTCCTTCACTTTCAACTGATGGTAACCAGATCGAAGGTCTATCCTTAAAAACCAACTGGCACCTTGAAGCTAATCAAACAAGTCATCAATTCATGGTAAGGGGTAGCGGTTCTTTATCATCAACTTATTCAGCTCACGGTAGTCAATACACATTCTCATACTACCTTCTTTCTTCTTCACGAATAAGACCGGAGCACCCCAAGGAGAGATACTCGGTCTAATAAATCCCTTATCAAGCAGCTCTTGCAATTGCTCCATCAACTCTTTCATCTCGTCGGAACCAACCGATACAGTGCCTTGGCAACAGGTTGGGCACGCGGTATCAAGTCAATCTAGAACTCAATCTCACGGTCAGGTGACACTCCTGGTAAGTCTTCTGGGAACACGTCTGGAAAGTCACTCACAATCGGTACATCAGACAGTTGTGGTGTTAGCATATCCACATCCTTTACATAGGCCAAGTAGGCACTACATCCACGCCTCATGCACTTTCCCGCCACCACCATTGAGATTACTTTTGGGATCGTCATGAACCGATCCTCATAAACCGTCACCTTACTCCCGTCAGGCGCTATTAGTAGAATCATCTTCTTGCGACACACAATGTTTGCCTCGTAATCCGCTAACCAATCTGTCCCGAGAACCAAATCAAAACCACCTAAGGTCATCACGAACGGTCTAACAGGAAATTTATGACCTTCTAGCTCCACATCATAGTCTTCTATCATCTCAGAAATCCTGGTAGACTTACCTATGGTAGTTTCTACACCAAAGGGCTCATTAACAATCCTACTACTAATAGGCAGTTTAGCACAGAAAGCAGCAGAAATAAAACTTTCACTAGCACCAAAATCGAATAACACAGAGGATAAAGTTTGGTTTACTAGAAACATACTTGACACGACATTAGGGTCCGTCCTAACCTCCTCCTGTGTCATTGCGAACGCCCTGGTGCTCGCCCTTGGTCCTTCTCCCTCGGTCGTCTTCTTCCCTGCACTAGAACTTTTAGCCCTTGGCTTATTGCAGTCTCGGCTCATATGGCCCTCCCCGCTACAATTAAAACACTTCACAGTCTTACACTCCCTCGCCATGTGGCCAGGTTTCCCACATTTGAAGCACTCATTAAATCCTGCACCCGATGTGACGATGCGTCTGTCATCCACCTGTGCCTTCTTGTTACTTGCTGAGCCACCACCCCAATCGACCCTTTCCTACTCCAATTCCAATCACCACCACCCTTCTTGCTTGCCTCAGCCACCACCGCCTCTCGCTCATCGTACAGTCTTCCTGCTAAATCAACTGCCGACCTAAACGTGCTCGGTCGAGCAGCTATCATGTGCCTGGGAATATCCACCGGCAAGCCCTAAATGTACCTCTTAATCTTCCGCGATAGAGACTTCACCTAATCCGGCAGCAGACATGCCATCTCGTTCAACTTGGTGGTGTATTGCTGATGTGTCATGGTTCCCGCCTCCAACTGCGGGAACTCTCTCTCAACTTTGTCCATTTCTTTATGAGGACAGAACTCCTCAATCACCAACTTCTTCAGTTCGGACCATCTCATCCTCCCAATTGCCTAACTACCATCGGCCTGGACTATATTATCCCACCAGCATAGAGCCGAGTCCAAAAACGAGTGGGCAACAAACTTTACTTTTTGATCCTCCTGGCACTCGCTGATGTTTAGAACAGCTTTTATTTCTCTCACCCACCGGTGAGCAGCAGCAGCAGTTCCATTACCATCAAAAGTAGGGGGCTTGTACCTTTGAAATGCCCTGTAGCTACAGCCTCGTGCCACCTCCGGCATAGGCTCTTCTTCTTCCTCCTCTTCTTCATCATCAGACAGAACCGTCTCAGTCTTGGGTTGTCTCCCATCACCCATAGGTCTACTTCTTTCCTTTCTTTCCTCATCTCTAAAAGCCTTTATTACTTCAGTCACTACAAACGATAAGATCGTCTGCATGACCTGATGCACTTCCTCCATAACCGCCTCCTTCACTGAGGCTCTCAAATTAGCACTCTCATCACCACCCTCAGGATGAGGGGTCTCTGTTCTTCACGAAATACCATTTCAGCCCTAGGCCTTCCTCTCGTACCTCGTGGTTCAGCACCACGTCCTCCACACATGAAGCTTTAGATGATCTACCACCGGCCATCCTCACACACATGCTAAAAGATACAAACACCAACACGGTCATTCAAGGGAACAGCTTAGTTTATGTCAAGTATAGTAACTCCCTAATTACAGTGGCCAGTTGTGATTAGCCACTTACTTTACTCTTCATACCCCAAGCATTACCTGTCCTAACTACATCAGTATCTAAATCTACCAGCAACACATAACCACATAACATGCGCACATAATGTCGGTTAATCTTTAAGAAAATACTTGATGGCACGCAGCTACTCGGACTGGCATCCCTTCCCTTTCCGTCCCATTTTCAGTTAAAGTTTATTTTGAAATTTTACCCGTTTCACTTAAACTTCGGCTCTGATACCAACTTGTAAGGCCCCGTTCCTGGGACGCTTACAGCTAGCCAATCATTGCTCATATAACATATAATTACATTCATATTTCATAAAACATCACAGCAGAATATCAAATAACTTTTCATTTTAAATGCTTTTTCAAAATAATACAACATTCATTACACAATTTCATTAATTCGCATTACAATGCAAAAACATTAACAAAAGAATGCCATCCAAAATGCCAAGTAGCTACCCCGCGCCATCCTCAGCAATGCTCACCTGCCAACTGGAAAATGCATAAAAAGTCAACGTTACTAAGTGAGTTTTAGTTTTACAATAAAACATACTTTTACTTTCATTAAACCGTTCATTACTTTTGCATATGATCACACATCATACATACACATAGATAATATCATTATTATCTTCATCATTTGTTCGTTGATTCCATACATTCGTCATTACATCTTTACTTTCATTCGGACCAATGCCATGTGCTTTACCCCACCATATGCATAAAGCCGGTACTGAGCCTGAGGTCTTACATAGACCCCGAACATTGTGCACGAAGCTGACTCCAGTTACCTAGGGTGAGCGGCAAGGGTCCCATACATATGGTCAATCACAAGGATTGGACCCCAGTGTGCATCCTTTTGGGGTAATTAACCCGCACACAGTTGAGGTAACACCCTTTATTGGGTGTGAACCTCCATACATTTGCTTAATCTCACAGATCAAGCCCTAGTGTGCATCCTTCTGGGGTAGCTAACCGCACACGGTTGAGCTAACACCCTTCATTGGGTGTGAACCTCCTTACATTTGCTTGTAAGCCTTTCATACTTTCGTTCGATTATTAATGCATGCATTCATCATTTCGTTCCTCTTTTCATTATCTTCCACTTTACGTTACATAATACTTTTCATTTCGTTCATTACCATTCAACATAAAGCCACGGGAAAATAATCATACAATGTAAGGAACATAACATACATAGTCAACATCATCATACCGGGCATCATACATACATAGCACACATCATACATTCCATCCTGCATAAGCATCAAACATACGTCATAACATGCCCAACATATCATCTATGACCTCAAAAGTCGACTTACAAGAACCCCTGGGAACATCCCAAGTCAAAGCCTAAATTCATCTTTTTCCCCAGAAAGTCAGAAAACATTCTAAGTGTTCATCCGCATTTGTCTTTTGTTCATCTGCATTTGCTATAGTTCATCCGCATTTGCTATAGTTCATCTGCATTTGTCTTACTTCATCCGCATTTGTTTTTACTTCATCCGCATTTGTTCTTGTTCATCCGCATTTACTCATCCGCATTTCCCATACTTAAGGTTCATTCGAATTTCATCCAATACTCATCCGCATTGACTTTCCATTTCTCATCCGCATTTCCCATACTTAGTCAATGTTCATCCGCATTTCATTTAATACTCATCCGCATTGACTTTCCATTTCTCATCCGTATTGACTTTCCATTTCCCATCCACATTGACTTAATAGTTAATGCTCATCCGCATTAACTGCTTATCCGCATTGACTTCCATTACTCACCCGCATTTCTTCTACATACTTAGGCAAATTCTAAAACTTAGCATATGAGCTTTAAACATCAAATTTCAGTTCCCAATCATCATCCATTATGTTCTAAGCTTAAGTCTTACCTTCTATGGCTTGGGTTTTATTTCTTTTTCTTCTTTTTACTTCACTTTATTCTTTCTTTCTTCGTCTTTAAAAATAATCGGTCGTTACAGTAAGGCACCAAGAACAAATGGTGGCCAAGCACAATCCAGACCAAACTACACTGACAAGGCTACCCAGAATGAAGAGCCAAAGCAGCAAGCTGCAGTTGCTGTTGTAGAAGGAGGCTTTGACTGGAGCTTTCAGGTGGAAGGTGCTTCTCCAAACCAAGCACTGATGGCAGATCATGATGAAGCAAAGGTATTGGAACATCTCTGTACCTCTGAATGCATTGCTAAAGTTAACAGGTACAGGTCCTACAACTTAAAAATGAGATCTGATCTTGAGTCCTTAAACATCTTAAAAACTGATTTTAAAAAGTCTGAAAATGATTATAAACTAAAGATAGAGGACTTAGAGAAAACTATTTCAGTTCTAAAACATGAGCATACAAATTTTAGGACTCAAATCAAGGATCTCATAACTAAGCTGACTGAGTGCCAGGTTGAGCTTGTGATCAGCAAAGCAGGGCAAAAAAGTGTGTTCTTGAAGAAGAGACCTTAAGAACATGATATCCTTATCCCTGCACAACAAGGTATGCTATCAAAACAAACAGGGACTGGTTCTAATGAGATAGCTCCTCCACACATAATCTTGTCTGGAAGATCACCCAAGTGTGGAACTTGTGAAGATGAGCTTCCTCTCATAGACCCCTTAAGTGAAGAGGATGAAGAAGTGTGTAACATCCGTCATTTTCAAGTTATAAACCCAAATCCAAACTAAAATCGAACTTTCTTACGATATGAATTTCTTATTTAAATTATTTTATTTATATCAATGAATTATATATATTAGACGTGTAGTTTAAACAATATCGTGAATTAATTTATTCAATTTATAATTTAAACAACTTATAGTAACTCGTTGATTTATAAATAATTTTTTCATAAAATTATAAAGTTTATTAATCATTTTAAAATAAATAACTAAATGTAAAAGACTAATTAAAACTTATAAAGTTATAAAATGAATTTTAATAAACTTATAAAGTTTTATTAGTAATTATGAAAGTTAAATACTGAAAATAAATAATCAAATTATAAAGTTTACAAGTTTTATAAAAGTTATAAAGATCAACAAATAAATAATTTGATTGATTATTCAATTGGTTTTATAAAGTCTATAAAGATTTTATAAAAAAAAGTTGTTAAAATTAGAATCTTCATAAATTTTAATTTTTAAATTATAATTATTCTTTTATTTATTTAAATTATTTAATTTTATATTTATTTCAATCATAACCCCATTTTAAAAGACTTATAAATCACCATTAACACCATTCATAACCTCCTCCTAACCTCAAATATAAAAGCAAGGCTTAGGCCTCACTTTTCATTTGCTCATTCTCTAAAAATCTCACTCTCATATCTTTCTTTCATCCATGATCAATTTGAAGAATTTTATTTTACAAGATATTTCAAGAATTCTTAATACTAAGGTAATCTTTTATTACTTTTATATTATACATTTTAATCATCCTAACATCAAATTATTTTCATGACTTTATGTTCTTACTATTATTCTTTCTTCTACCAAATCTCTTTTTATTTTAATAATTATATTTGATCATTAACATTTTAATAATCATTAATCTTATAACAATCACTAACATACCTAAATTAATTAACAACACACTAACATAAACAAAGAATCCCGTTTGCATATGGACGGCTATACCGCCGCATTCGGTTATTCCACAAGATTATTGTTCTAAATGATGGCTATGCCAAAGTCTTAGAATATTTTTATAACTCAAATGAAGACTAATATACCATATATTAACATAATAAAATGTTCTAACCCGTTTCATACTTTAACGATTTTAAAAGTGCACATAAGTGACTTACTAAAATTCTGGCAGAATATAATCTTACTTCAACTGATTATAACTTGATCACAACAAACTAAATTTGAGTAAACTCAGACTCCAATGTTAAGTTCATTGAATTACATTTTCAACAAAAGTTTATACGTCTTCAAACTCAATCAGACGACTCAACAATAGCCTTCACAAGATATATGTGTATTTCAGCACCTTCTGTCTTGTGCTGCTTGTTTGACCTATTTAAAGATGTTTTCATAAAAATGTTTCTGAATGAAAGTTATCCGGGAGACTTTGAACTAGTCAAGTATAAATTTTTATAATTTTATGAAACCGTTTTCTATTTTTAAAACCTGTTCAAACACATACCAAACATTCTGTCCAGAATCTAAAATTGATGCAATAATCCTTTTTCAATCTACCTTTCGTTTTTTTAGCATTCTCTAAACGTCCTAACTCCTTGTAATAAATTCCAACATCAAGTTATTGTTTTTTTAATCATTTAGGACATCACCTTTTACTCTTGACATCCAAGCTTTCTTATGTACTCTACAACCATCACTATACTTGTGAGTTTTCCATGCCCCATTTTTACTTTATTTCACACCTTTTAGGGTGAAACATGTTAACCTTATAAACTTACACTTGTAAATATCTTGATACTTGTAAATGCACATGCAATTCATCTTTACCTTTTGTTATGGTTATATGTGTTATTGTAAGTCTTATATGAGATACATATTTTGTTTACAATCATTAACTATTGCTAGCCTGGTGACGTCTTAGATCTTTGGGCCTGACAAGCCTATTTGGTGCTAAAGTCGATGTATTCCCGACTCCTGATGACGTATGTTTGTTCATCATGGGAACCAAGTACACTTAGCCAATCTTATATACTTGTAATCAAGTCGAGGTTTGGTTGTAACTGTATGTGTTCTATAAGCTTGCTAACTCGTAACCATGGACATGAATTGCTACTTGTAACCCTTTTATATATATACCTATATGCGTGTGTTTAAAACATGGGAACCGACCAACTTTATAGTTGACCCTTTATTTTTTAACATGTTTTAGGTTTGATGCTTGAAGATCTTCTTATGCTCATATAGGACTTGGACCTAGACTAATTGAAAGACTTATGTTATTAGTTGTATCTTGATTGTTATGTTATTATTTTATTTCTTGTAATGTTTAATGAATAATGACATTTAATATTATTTCAACTTAATTAGTTCCATATTCTATGAGCAATCATCTCCCATTCGTCTGCCCCGATGATTCCGTCGTCGGTCGGGGTGTGACAAAGTGATAGTGAAGAATTCCTCTAAGAAGAATGAAGAGGAGGATTCTAAGAAGGGCCACTATCCTTCTAAGGAGAAGAAGAAGACTGTGATGACCAAGTCAATGAGAAAAAACTTGATCAGAAAGAGCAAAAGAAAAGCAAGGATGGCTCAAGAGATCAATGCTACTTTTGACTCAAAGCAGAAACAAGCTTTTATCTCTGTAGGTTTGAAGTTATAAAGATTGAAGACATCAACCTAAACTCTTCTGCTAAGAGTTTTGGTTCATGATCAAATCAACTCAGTACTAAGAAGAAGACTGATCTGTTGTGTACCACTGCTACACAACCTGGACCATACAACTCTAAGAACAATCCTCAGCCCAAAAGGACTGTCTCAGCATCTACAAAGATGAAGGTGGAAAAGGGATGTGATCAAAGTCACTCTTGTTCTCAGCAGAAAGCTCTTGTGAAGAAGAAAATTGAGTGTGTCATGTGCGAAAGTCACTCTTGTCCACATAATCCTAAAGGTACCCTTCACATGACCAAGACAAGGACATCCAAGAGTTCCAAAAAGATTCAAGCTTCGAAAGGAAAATATGTTTCATTCGGAAGCTCCAAAACTAAGAAGAAGGCAAGTGGAAAATTGCCTTCGGAAGAAAATTTGGTCTCAGAAGGAAGGAATACTTCCGAAGCACTGAAGTCTGCTACAGTGTCTGCAAAATCTTCCAAAGGTCCAGTCATCAAAACTTCCAAAGCATCAAAAGCTTTCGAAGTGTTGTAGGTCAAGTCCAAACTTCTAAAGGTGGTGTGGAAGTCAAAGAAAGACCAAGTGCCTAGAAGTTCTACATCAACAACAGCTCAAGATCCTCAAAGCACTACTATAGGATCTATTACTGTGGCATTACCTTTTATTTCTCTTAGTGAGCCCAAGACAAGTAAGGCTTGGGTTTCCAAATGTAACTAATCATTTTCTTTGTGCAGGGACAGCTCTAGACTAACAAGAATGTCTGGATCATTGACAGTGGTTGTTCTAGGCACATGACAGCCAATAGGTCACTACTCCAAAACTTTGAAAGGATTGATGGAGGGCCATTTGCTTTTGGAGGAGATGAAGGTGGTTACATTTCTGGAAGGGGCAAGGTCACAAATGGTAAGCTCAACATTGAAAAGGTAAACTTTGTCAAGGAGCTTGGGTACAATCTTCCGAGTGTATCCCAATTTAAGAACAGAGTCATAACATGCTCTTTACTGAGCATGATTGCATTGTTCTGAAGCTCGGGGTGGTCATTTCTCACGAGCATATTCTGCTTAGAGCCCCCAGAAAAGGGAACATGTACAAGATGGACTTGCAAGAAACATCTCCCTCCGGAGAAGTTTTATGCTTTCTGTCTAAAGCCAATAGTGATGAGTCTTTCCTATGGCATAAAAGAATATGTCATGTAAACTTTAAGAACATTAATAAACTTATTAAGAATGATTTGGTAACTGGAATGCCAAAGAAAAAGTTTAGAAATGATGATCATTGTGTTGCATGCCTGAAAGGGAAGCAGCATAAGGTATCTCACAAGCCTAATGAAAGGAACTCCATCACTACAAGCCCTACACTTGTTACATATGGATCTCTTTGGCCCCACCAGTGTAATGAGTCGAGGAAGGACCTCTTATTGTTTAGTGATCATAGAGGACTTTACAAGATTCACTTGGGTCTTCTTCCTTAGAACTAAGGATGAGACTCCTGAGATTCTGAAGAATTTCATCCTAAGGATTGAGAATCAATATGATCACAACATCAAAACCATAAGATATGATCAAGAAACTTAATTCAAGAACCAAATCCTTGATTCATATTATGATAAAAAAGGTATTACAAGACAATACAGTGATCCCAGGACTCCTCAACATATGATGTTGCTGAAAGGAGAAACATGACACTGATTGAAGCTGCAAGAACCATGTTGTCTGACTCTAAGCTGTAAGGCTCCGTTCCTGGGACGCTTACAGCTGGCCAATTATTTCTCATAAAACATATAATTACATTTACACTTCATAAACATCGTAGCAGAAAATTAAAATAACTTTTCATTAAAAATGCTTTTACAAGTTAATACAATCATTCATTACACAATTTCATTTGTTCGCATTACAATGCAAAAACATTAACAAAAGAATGTCATCCAAATGCCAAGTAGCTGCCCTGCGCCATCCTCAGCAATGCTCACCTGCCAACTGGAAATTGCGTAAAACGTCAGCGTTGCTGAGTGAGTTCTAGTTTTAACATAAAACATACTTTACATTCATTAAACCGTTCTTTTACTTTAACATGTGATCACACATCATACGTACGCATAGATAATATCATTATTATCTTCATCATTCGTTCATTCATCCTACGTCATTACCATTCACTTTCATTACTTTCATTCTCATTCATACGTTCATCATTACATATTTTCATTCCATCAAAAACCATGAACCTTACCCTACCGTCATGCATAAAGCTGGTACTGGGTCGAAGTCTATCATAGACCTTTCGTCATGGTGCACAGCAGCCTGGCCACAGTACCTAGGGTAAGTTCAGGTGTACCATCGTCATGTGTTATACCCACCGTCATGCATAAAGCGGATACTGGGCCGAAGTCTATCATAGACCTTCCGTCATGGCGCACAGCAGCCTGGTCGCAGTATCTAGGGTAAGCGACAAAGGTTCTATACAAATGGTCAATCACAAAGAAAGACCCCGATGTGCATCCTTCTGGGGTAGCTAACCCACACACTGTTCGGCTAACACCCTACATTGGGGCGTGTCCTGTCACACCCCCGCTAAGAGCGGAAACACGAGGATGTAACGAGACGGGAATCATCATAGCACATCGTAAGCCATAGAGATGCAATAATAATAATGATGACAAGCGTGTCATGATGACACCCGACAACAAGGGGACTTGTGTCGTGTCTAGTCAGTATTCACGACAACATAGCCATAAGCATAAACATAGATAATAACACTGTATGTAATTCCCACAACTCAGGAACAAGTAACAAAATATAATGTTGTTTGAAACAGATACAAAAATTGTTTTCAAAAGACCAAGTTTAGCCACAAAATGCATCCTAGGGTCTCCACTAAGGCAGCACACCTAGATCTTCAGCTAGCATGATCACCTAAAAAATATGCTCAAAATGGTTAACAAAATTATTGGTGAGCTCGCAGGTTAAAAGTAAATAAGTAATTGATGTTGTATAATATTGTTGCAGAATTCCGTGCATACAGTTATAAGTAAGAAAAATCACATGACATGAGCTTTACAACCAAACCTAATGACATACACAAGAATCTTGTCAGAATATATTCACCCAAGACCCGTTCCTGCATCTGTTGGTACTAACTAGTATACCAACACGAGGTGGGGGTGTCAACCCAATTAGTACTACCAATACCTATCCTGTTAGGACCTGGTATTTGAACGAAATACCTAGTGATTAGCGTGTAAACCAGATCAAATAGTGCGGAATTCTATTTGATTGGCGATCCAATCAGTGAGAACACACGAAGAATCAATAAAGAATTGAACCTAACATTAGAAATCGACTGCAAATCGATCTAATGTGTTCTATGAACTTGGAGAACTAATTCGGGAGGCTTCTTGACAGCTAGGGTACGTCTGGAGTCGTGATAGAATGAATGCTTATGTTTTTCATGAATTGGATTGTATTTATAGGTTAGTATTGTTCATTCGGGCGACTAAACCATAAGTATGGTTCAGTCGTGCGATTGAACCATGCGGTTGATCCATACGCACGACTGAGTGTTCAGTCGTGCGACTGAGCCAATCTTACGTGTCAATCATACGACTGATCCAGTCTCCTGGTTCAGTCGTGTGACTGAGTCAATCGTATGAAGTTATTCATGCGTGTGGTCCATTCGCATGGGCCATTCGCATGAGAACTACATTATGTTAAGTTTGAATGTATTAATTTATAAACATTATGTGTAACCATTCAAACAATCATTATCCTAATTAACCAATTCAATATCGACTCATTAACGAATATTAGTCATTACAAATCACAAACAATCAATATCATTTCATTAATCATATCAAATTACATCAGAATCAGATAAACAAGATCTATTACATTTCATATCATGATCTAGGGTCATACATGCATCAACAAACTCCCCCTTGGACCTAGATCTCTCTAATGTCTTGTTTTCTGCATCACTCCTCATATTTCTTGTACTTGTCCTCTTTTGTGACTCCCGCGTGAATCTCAAACGCGAAGCAGAGTCTTATAACAGTTTGGAACTAGAGGACCTGTACAATATCTTGCGTATCATAGAACAGTGGCCACTTGTATAGCGTGTAGACATCATTTGCTGACAAATTCGTAAGCCACATTAGGTCGAATACCCTGATCGTATCCATTTGGCCCTCTTTGTTTAGGACTATGACCGCTTCTGCTGTTCTCCAATCGTAGTACCACCACTTAAAGTGTGGAGTGAAGTCCTGTGGCATTTCCCGGAGTGGGATTCTTGACATTGTGCGCGGAGGACTCCACTTCAACACTATCTTCGGCTTTCCAGTAATGGCATCAACCACAGACCTTCTGATATACCTTGTAGGCTGTTGGGGTATGAAGTTAATCCACCTGGTGTGGTACTCCTTCTTTCGTGCAGCCTCAAACCAGCCTGACATCTTCCTTGGGTCAGCATACAAAAGCTTTAGTTTGGCCAGCTGGTTGAGCTCAAACCCTGGTAGAGTCTTCAGATCATGTGGGAAGCTGAAGTACTCTATGCCCTTTTCCCTCTTAATTGCATATACGTTAAGATCCTCAAAATACGCCACGCTATGATCCTGCCAGTCACCTTATGATGTTTCTTGACTCTGTAGAGTTTGGTGTAGGCATCCTGTTTCGGTGCAGCGAGTTGGGCTCTAACTTCTTCAAAACACACAGCCCACTCAGCCTTTCGGATATCAACATCATCATTTGAGGCTTGGGTCTTTTCCTCTACTTTCTCCGACTCTTGCTCCATCTTGTCTAACACCTCAAAAGTATCGCTGACTAGGGATTCACCCAGATTGGGAACCACATTTCCCTCATTGTTAACATACTGGGGTAGTGCTCGGCAGTGACATCTTCAATCTCGATTTCATCAACATCGTTGAGCTCTTCGTCACTGGTCGAGTCGCATGTTGGAGCATCATTCACTATCTCATCTGGATTGAGCTTGAAGATCTCTACGAGTTGCTCGTTTGATAGGTTGTGAATTATCTCCCCTCTTCAGGGGTATAACTCACTGACCTCCTTACGATCCCTTGCAGAACAAGAATCATTGTTAGCTGAGTCTTGACCTGCTGAAGGGGAGCAACATCAAACTCATCCTTTGGTAATTTGGATCTGTTTGATTTACTCATTCAACATATCAACCATAGTAATTAATCAAAACAGAAATGCATTAACTTAATTTAAACATTAAATACATATGTTTCAATACATGATTCAAATACAAAAGCAATTAAATACATAAACATCTAATCTTTACTTTCGTCCTGTATCATCGTCTCGTCACTTGGTGGAGCAGAGGAAGAAGCTGGTTGGTCTTGTATGTTCTTGGACCTCCTTTCTTGACCTGAAGCAGAGGCCGATGCAGCTGCATCTCCTCCTGTTGTATCATCATCATCATCCTTCTCCTCTGTACTTTCTTCTTCTGTTCCCTCATCCTCCTCTGTCTCATCCTCATCATCCTCATCATCAACTTCATCATCATCATCATCATCATATCTCCGTCTCCTTCTTTGATCTCAAGGGCTCCTCCTTAGATCCCTTTAGCTTTAACATAAATGTCTTCTTCACCTTCTCCAACTCCTCTATCTTCTTGTTTGATGTGACACTATGTGCTTGGAGTTGGGCTATTTCATGGCTTTGAGCAACCATCTGTTGGGCCTGCTCCTCTATCACTCGAGCCTGCTCTTCTATCTGGTGAGACTGAGCAGTAGTAAGATCAGCAACCTGGCGGATCTGAGCCGCCTTCTCCTCATCTGCAGCTAAGAGGCACATCACCATCCTGTTGAGCGCAGACAGTTGTTCCTCTACCCCAATTGGAGGTAGAGGTGATCCATAAGTATGAGACGGATGGGCTGAGGATCCAGCTTGGTGGGTAGTGGTGGTGGTGGTGGTGGTGATTGTAGTGAAGATGGGTCTGTGAAATGGTGGAGGTGATGTGGGAGTGAAATATATGGTGGTAGATGGAATCTGTACAGGTGGGAGGTGTGGTGGTGGTAGTAGTAGTTGTGGTGGTTGTGGTGGCTGTGGCTGTGGAAGTGGTTGTGGTGGTGGCAGATGTGGTTGTGGCGGTAACGAAGGTGACTCGTCTTTTCTTCTTCTGACCATGGGGCTGAGCCATCCTTTTCTCCTCGTTCCCGTTAAGGTGGATGCTCCTCCTACAACCCTGCTAGATGACTTCGGTGCATAACTCGGATCAGTGGCTGTCTCTCCTGAGTCTCTTAGGCGTTCACCAACCGCCCTTAGCCCATGTTCTGTGGGAACAACCTTGCTTCCCACAGTACGTGTCAAGTGCTCCTCTTCAGACTCCTCTTCCTCCTCACCAGGAAAAAAATCTGATGGAAAACAGCAGACTTAGTTTCATCGTGGGTGGATGGTGGAGATGGTATATCAGTGGTAGTGGCCCTAGATGGAATGGGGCCTGTATCTCCACCATCACCACTGTCATCATCATCGTCATCATCGACCGGTAGACCAATAGGCTCAGAATCAGAGTCACTGTCATCATGACGCCATTTCGTCTCCCCGTGCCACATATTTCTCATTGGCCAAATGGCCAATCAACCTCTTTACCTGGGGCTTCACTTGCTTGCCCCTATACACCCTCATCCGACCCAAGGTTGTGTCATCCATAATCTCCAAAGCAACTGCATCATGACTTTCCTTGGGAAGAAGTGGCAGCTTCTCGTTGAAGATCAGTTGTAGAAACCTGGGGTACATACAAAATCCTTCCTTCCCTTTTGCCTCCAGGTTCTCTACCAAATAAGAGAAGGTCATACTCGAAAAGCTGAAAGGGTGGTTCAGCACCAGTGCCACGAAGGCATTTTGATCTGGTCTGATAGATCATCGAACCCACCCCTCCTCGAAGCAATGCACTTGAGAATCACATGCGCCAAGTACTTGTACTGGGGGCACAGGTTGCTCTTGTTGAGCACACTCGAGTTTATGTCCCCAGCGTACTTGATCCTGAGGAAGCATCCTCTCACAGTTAGTGGATGTAATTTGGTGGGGTGATTCGTATCGTCCCCAAACTCAAGAACTCTCTGGAAATCAGCAGCAGTAACCAACCTCGATATGACCCAGAATGGAGCTCCGTATACTGCACGGCTCACGAGAGCGATCAACTGAGGCATTCTCCCAGAATGCCTGGTGTAATGACCTATAGGGCGTGCAAGGTGTAGATATAGCCTTATGTATCCAGGAGCGTCTAAGGAAAGCTATAATCTCTGTGAACTCGGCCCCGTTCCGAGTAGTATGATCCAAGTGAGCACATATGTTGTGCTTTGGATTAATGGACCATCTATCAGCCATTTTCCTGAAACACAAGACACAGAACCATTAGTACATAATACATCAAAATTCAGTTCTAAGTGTAATGTTTAAGTTCATTCTGATTCATTCGTGCGAATGAATCATGCGACTGAAGTCAGTCGGTGTTCTTTCATGCGACTAAGCTCGTTCGGGTGAATGAGACATGCGACTGAGTTCAATCTGCTGACTGAGTCTGCGATTAGTTCAGTCGGCCGACTGAGCTCATTCGCATGGTTCATTCGGCCGATTGACCCAATCGCAAGATTCAATCGTGCAATGAAGTTCATCCGGACGACCAGTCGCTTGTCCCACTGTTCAGTTGCCTATGGTTTGAATCTTGACCAATTCAAGTAATTTAACATGGTTTAATGCATTAGACTCGCCATCTTGTCACTAATAACCTATTAAACTTAATTTTAACATTTTGCTTAGTTTATGTAGGTTATTAAGGAATTTTTTAGTCCGGCTCTGTTTCATCGAATATCACATATTTGGATTCAAGATCTTCTGATTTCGGGATAAGATTCAACTGCAATGTACCTGTATAATCGTCAATCGAACGTTAGAAGATCAACAGCATGTGAAAACAAGATCTCGAGAAATTTTGGCAGAGTAACGGGAAGAAGTGCGATTGGGAGTGATGAGTAAAACGCGATCGACTGAGGCCCTTTAAATACTAAAACTAAGTTCAATCGGCCGACTGGCCTCATTCGCTCAGCATTCGGGTGAGTTCTGAGTCTTAGTCGTGCGATTGGCGCATTCGTGGCCGACTGAGTCTCAGTCGGTCGACTGACTAATTCATGCCCTTTCATTCGCACCCTCAGTTAACCGACTGAGTCTCAGTCGGTCGAATGACTCATTCGACCCTTTCATTCGGTCGAATGGATCATTCTTATACGTCAATCGGGTGAATGACTAGATTTCATGTCTAGTCGTGCGAATGGGATCCATCGCATGGTTGGTCCACTCTCATGGTCTAATCGTGCGAATGGGTCACACTTAGTAAATTTTTCTGCCATTTTGAACATTTGACTTTTAAGACCCTTTTAACTTTGGAAATTACATTATGAGCCTTTGATCATCTCAGACATGATCATTTTAAACAATTTAGTCACCTCAGACGTGACTTTTTTTTTAAACATTGAAAATTCATGTGGTCATCTCAGACATGATCATTTTAAACAATTTAGTCACCTCACACGTGATTTTTTTAACATTTAAAATTCATGTGGTCATCTCAGACATGACCCTTTTAGTGAGTTGATCCCTTACCGATTTTCACGATGTAGTCCGGCAAACAAACAAAACTAAAATACTAAGTGAATTAAAAAAAACTAAACTAACGTACAACAATAAAACTTTTTGGCTTTTTGGTGAGAGATAAATCCTAAGATGGAAATCTACAGGATTTGGTTCCGGTATAGGCAGCTTCAATTTAGATTGACCACACCTGGACCAATTCAATTTTGGAATCATACAAGCAAGTCAAATCATTTGGGACTTGTTATCACAATCTATTGATGCTCTATTCTTGGTTTTCATCCAGAGTCATTAGCAACTTTTAGGAAATCATACTGGAACTATTAGATTACCACATTGATTTGAACTTTCAAGAATTGCAGCCACAATGATTGTCAATATGTTTGTCCTCTTAAATCCATACACAGACTTTTGACATAGACTGGTGATAGATTTAGGTTAATTATTTCAACTACCATTTGTGGATCCCACACTTATATGGTAATCAACATTCCTCAGGAGCTTTTGAGCGGTCTACGGGTATTTTTACAAGAAGAGACTATTCTTAGAGCTTTCAACGAGAAGCCAATCCTCATGTCAGTGCCATCGCACAGCAGAGAGGCAGCAAACAACAATGAATTCTAGAATATCTAGGTTATGCTTATCCTCAGGTCAATGCCATCGCACAGCAGAGAGGTACACAACCTATCTCCTTGTTAGAGCAGCTTAATTTTATTTTGCACAAAATGCACCAACAACATAAGTCATTAGCTTGATAGCATTTTTCTTTCATTTTTTCGTGATTTTTCTATTTATGGTCATCCGCACACATTTGTGGCGTTTACATGCTCATTACCCCTTATTGGAATATTGTTGATTGTGTTAACCAGTGATAAGATGGAAGCCCACAGTGAGTTGAAAGCTTAGTTTGATCTTGAGATCACCAGTTAGGTCTAATCATCTATTGTGTTGAATCTACCGACATATCAATTGTGATCTAGCAACCTCTAGGTCTACTCTCGTTGTGTTACCTTAGGAGTTACCAGTTTTTCTATCATCTTCCCTTTTATATTGCTTAGACTACACAGACTTATACTTTGAATTTTTGCATCTTTTCTAAATTAAATTTTAAAGTCCCTCTTGATTTGTTCCTGTGTACTATCATATTCCAAAGGGTTGAATTGGTATCACAGATACGATCTACCTTATATCAGCTTCCCACTCCTTCTCCCTCGTTTTTTTTAATGTTACTTGCTGACTTATTCTTCCCCTAAAATGCTAAAATCATAACTGGTTTAATTATTTTAGGATTTTAATAAACAACAAATAACATGAGTTTAATTTAAACAGACTAAAATAAACAAATAAAAAAATTAACTAAACTACATCGGACTACACATGATCTTCATCAGGAATAACATCACTTTTCTTTTTAACGCCGTTGACCTCTAGCAAATATTGAAAACGTGGTTTATCAAAGGCTTTAGTATAGAGGTCAGCGCATTGAAAATCAGTATTAATTTTTACCACAACAATTAAGTTCTTTTCAAAACAATCTCTTATGAAATGGTATTTAATACCGATATGTTTGGTCTTTGGACGTTGGACCGGATTTTTAGTTACTGCAATTGCAACAGAGTTATCCACAAAAAAATAGAGTAGAAGAAAACTTTAAACCGTAATCCCACATTTGTTGTTGAATCCAGATGATTTGTGAACAGCAACTGTAGCAGCAATGTATTCGCCTTCACAGGTTGACAATGCAACCGATGTCTGCTTCTTACACTGCCAGGTAACTAACCTTCTCCCAACGATTGACACCCTGCTGATGTAGACTTGTAATTCATCTTGCAGCCCCCGTAATTCGAGTCACTATACGCCGTGAGCTCAAAGTCATCATCATGAGGATACCACAACCCAATTGTGGGTGTACCCTTCAGATAACGAAATATCCTCTTGACCCCGATCAGATAGGTGACCTTAGGCTTAGCCTGATATCTAGAACATAAACATGTAGCATACATGATATCAGGTCTTGAGGCAGTGAGATACATGAGGGATCCAATCATTCCTTTGTACATTGTGGCATCTACAAGATCTCCATTTTCATCAGGTGCTATATCGTGATTCGTAGCAAGTGGAGTCCCAGCAGCAGAAGCATTCTCCATGTCAAAACGACTGAGAATGTCTCCTACATACTTGGTCTGATGTAGAAATATCCCATTTGGAGTCTGATCCACCTGTAACCCGAGAAAGACTTCATCTCCCCATAGCACTCATCTCAAATTCTTCATCTTTTAACTGCTTCAAACTCTTGCATAACTCTTCGTTCTTTGAACCGAAGATTATGTCATCTACATAGATCTGTACTAGCAGTAGGTCATCATCTTTTTCTTTGATGAACAGCGTGCAGTCAATGACTCCCCTACGAAAGCCGTGTTTCACAAGATGAGTCGAGAGTTTCTCATACCAGGCTCTTGGAGCTTGATGAAGCCGTATAAAGCCTTGTCGAGTTTGTAAACTCTATCCCGATGATAAGGATCTTCAAATCCCTCGGGTTGCTGACATAGACTGTTTCTCTGATTTCCCCATGAAGGAATGCACTCTTCACATCTAATTGGTAGACTTTAATCTTCATGTACGATGCATAGGCAAGGAAGATGCGAATGGCTTCCATCCTTGCCACGGGTGCAAACACTTCATTGTAGTCAATTCCCTCGACTTGGCAAATTCTTGAACCACCAATCGAGCCTTGTTCCTGATAATGACTCCTTGGTCATCCTTCTTGCATTTCAAGACCCATTTGGTGCCAATTACCTTAGCACCTTTAGGTTGTCAACCAGAGTCCAGACACCTAACTTCTTGAACTGAAGAAGTTCTTCTTGCATGGCACTCACCCACGCCTCATCATTTAGTGCATCACTGACGTATTTTGGCTCAAACTGCGAGACAAAACACCGATAAGCACCATCATGAATATATCCATTCTCCATAACTAAGGCGTAATCAGCTGAGTATAGCTGATTTCGGGTTTGTACTCCTGATCTGACATCCCCAATGACATTGTCTAAGGGATGATAGATATTTAGTCGTGATCCTGGAGTAGTAGGATAGCTACCTCAGAGCCAAGATTATGAACATTTGGTTCTGCATCTGAGGTAGTTGGAGTTTGAGGCTCCGAAGTCGAAGGTGCATCACTGGTAGATGCTTGTGGACTTTTAGGAACTGGAACCTATTCCTCCTAACTGTTCTGGTCATCTTCTTCAACTTCATCTTCAGAGGAGGAGTCACTATCGTCGACTACTCCCCTGACTGAGTAGATGATTCTCCCTGTGAGCTAGATGTTGGTGTATTCAAGATATCATCATCATCCGTGTAGCTAACTCGTCATCCAAGAGAGAGAGAGGATGTTGAAGGACTTGACGAATCCATCATGTCGAAAAGTAGGCGGGTCCTTTGCCAATAGGTGTGTGTGGTATATCTCTGAACGTCAACATTACACCACACTTCTACTAGACCCGTTGAGTTGTTGTAAACCCTCTTGTTCGGTATGTTGTATCCTAGAAAGATTCCTTCATCCGCCTTCTCGCTGAATTTACCTTCTTGTGTTTTCTTCAGAAGTGTGCACGGCGCGCCAAATGGTTCGAGATACTCCAAATTCGGTTTGCGCCTTTGTAGTAGCTCGTAACATTTCTTTCTGTGGTGCTTGACAATCAGAACTCGATTCAGTGTATAACATGCATTAGCAATTGCCTCATTCCAAAATTGGATAGGCAGTTTCGAGTCTGCCAGCATAGTCCGTGCAGTCTCTATGAAGCTTCTGTTCTTTCTCTCAGCAACGCCATTCATCTGAGGCATGTAGGCAGAAGTGAATTGATGTACAATTCCCTTTTCCTTGCAGTAAGCCTCCATCCACTGGTTCTTGAATTCCGTCCCGTTGTCTGAGCGTACTTGTCTAACCTTCAGCTTGTAGAGTGATTCCAGTGTGGTTACTAGCTTCTTGAATGACTCAAATGTTTCTGATTTGGACTTCAGAAACATTACCCAGAGAACCTTGAGTAGTCATCAGTAATCACAAAATAGTACAAGTCGCCTGCTATGCTCTTTGTACTGACTGGACCAAACAGATCCATGTGAAGAAGTTCAAGAGGAAGTTCTATTGAATGAATTTTCTTTTCCTTATGAGACTTCTTCGTCTGTTTGCCTTTCTTGCAAGCTACACAAAAATCAGGAAGCTGGAAGTTCTTGACATTAACTCCTCTCACCAGATCCTTCTGAATCAGGTGATTCATCTTCCTTTGACTAATATGTCCCATTCTCCTATGCCAGGAGATGGAATCCTTCTCAGTAGCTTTAGATAGAAAACACTATACCTCATGATCCGTTGTAGCAGCTGTTGACAGATCCAAAACATAAAGGTCTTTATATCTTGAAGCAGTCATCAAAACTTGGTCTTCTGGGATCATGTAATCTTTCTTGAGCACGTAACACTTTTTGTTGTCGAAGATGACTTTAAATCCCTTATCGCAGATTTGTGAAACAGAAAGTAAGTTATTTTGAAGTTGTTGAACATAGTTCACCTTATCAAAATTAACTTTCTGATTTCCCACTTCTCCCTGAGTTGTGATATATCCTCCCTTGTTTCCAGCAAAAGAAACATGTCCTCCTTTTATTTGCTTGACGTTAGATAAAAGAGCTTGTTTCCTGTCATGTGCCTGGATGCTCCGCTGTCTACAATCCACGTGTTAGTTTCAGCACTGTAGCAAACACCCTGCACATACAATGTAAAGGATTAGTTTAGGTTAGGAACCCAAGCCTTAACTGGCTTGGTTTCCCAGAGGCATCACACATCATGAATTTAACCCATTGACCCTAGAGGGTGAGGGTAGCTCAGGTTCCTTCTTGTCATCATTACCAGACACTAGAGGATGACTTTTCTTTCCATAAGCCAGATTTGTGCAATGCTTGTTTGTGATAAATAGTCGACTGGCTAACGAGTTGAACTTTATGTTCACTAGTTCTTTGAGATGGAGTTAAAACTCCTCTTAGAAGACCTAGGTTTTGAGTCCTGAAGTTCAATCTTCTTCCTAGGTGTCTGATAATAAGGACAATAGGAAGCAATGTGTCCATATTCTCCATAGTTGTAGCATGACCTGCTATCAACTTTATGATTAACCTTTCTTTGTGAGACGTGTGTGACACTCTAGTAACATCACTCACTTTAGGTTTTGACTCTGGTTCTTTTGATGTTTCTCTTGTTTAACACAGTTAACTGTTTTAACATGTTTAACATTTTTTTCCTTTTGGTTAACTAGTTTTGACTATTAGAAGTCTTTTTAGGTTTTGATTTGACTCTGTTTGACCCTGACTTTAAGTTAACCTTTTCAAATTCTTTTTCCAGATTAACACAAGGCAATTTACCCTTTGCCTTTGAAGTGGCCTCCTTTTGTTTGTTTTTCCAGATTCAATAGATAACATGAGGAATCTGGATCACTAACGAGAGAGTAGTCACCACATGATCCTTGATGGGGTTATTATTTACTGGTCTACTCTTAGTGTTCATCAAGATCTCAGGTGGTGGTGGAACACTTTATAACCCAAACCCCCCCGTTGTTTCTTTCTCTCACTAAGTGTTGGACTATGTGTGATGAACTTGTCCAACTATGCAGTTTCTATTTTAATGAGTTTACTTCTACTTCTAGAACTGCCTTTACTTCTTAAGTCTTCTAGGGAGTTTAGATAGTACCTAATGTCATTAGCTTGATTAATGCAACTACTTCGGTTTCCCTAAGCTGTTTAGTCAAAAGGTCTATCTTTTCTTTGTAACTATGCTTATTTTGTTTTAATACTCTATTAGCCTCAGTGCACAGTTGTAAATCTTTTACCAAGTTATCATTATGATCTAATAACCTAGCAAATTTCTCATCTATGCTATTTCTAAATGTATTACAATCAGAACAAGCATGATTATCAAACATTTGGTCAGTGGTACTTACCTGAGTTGGTTCAGAAGAGTTAGCCATCAACGCAACATTAGATGTCTCTGGTTCTGATGATTCTGTTTTTTCTGTCTCTGATGTGGTAGTCTCCTCTTTAGGCTTGTAGCTGACCTCATTGCAGTTGTTTCTTCAAGATTTGACATGCTATCTCAACTGCTAGATCTCCTTCACTCGCGGAATCATCGTCAATGTCTTCTACACTTGCAATGTTTGATTCCCCTGGAGAGACAAACCTAAAGCTCCAGTCCTGTCCTTCATCATCATGAGCAGTCAAGGCTTTTGGATCCTTGCTCGATGAGTAGAACTCGTAGCTTGCTTGTCTTGACGAGTGAAGGACGAGAATGGGTTCCCGTTACCCGTCTTCTTTGGCTTAACACATTCTCTCTTGAAGTGCCCCTTCTCTCCACAGTTAAAGCAGGTCACTTTGCTCTTGTCAAAGCCAAATGTGGTATCCTTAGTAGCTACCAAGTTCTGTCCGTCTTTTTCACAAACTTCTTCACTCTCCGGACAGCACTAGCTAAGGCCCACATTATGTCCATTCACTCAAGCTCCATTTCGTCCACCTGCTCGTAGTCCTCGTCTGCAGATGGCAGTTTCCAATCTTCCCAGCAACAAGTCCATCATAAGAATGAACCACTGCAGCCAAAAGATCCATGTGTTCTCGAGCTACTTCTATAGTCACATTCCAAGGTTCTCGATCTTTAGTCTAGTAGCATTTGTTTCAGATCCAATATGTTGGGTACAAGAAGACCCCGACGTGTCTCATCCTGAAGGAGAAGGATGTGAAGGACCCGATGAGCTAGACACAAATGTAGTCTGGAGAGGTGCTCCAGATGTCTTAGCTTGAGGCGTGGCATTGTACAAAGCTAGGTTCTGAGTATACGAAGACTTCTGAGCTCTGTACTTCATCCTAAGTGCTTCTTCTCGCAGCTTTAGAATGAAGTCATTTATATCCAGTTTTGTCAGCATTCATTCTGTCTCAGGTTAGACACGAATGAAGTCCCTTTTTCTGGCAATCCGTCTGCAAAGTTAGTAACTTTCTCTCCATGGTAGTAGCCACCCCATGTGTATGCAGTTCACTCATCAGATGGTAGAATCTATCTATAACATCGTCCAAACTCTCATTTCCCATCGATGAGAAGTTATCAATTCCTTCTTTAACTCCTTAGCCTTGATTGCCTTCAACGAGCATTCCCGCCGTACCTCTTTTCCAGCTCATCCCATAGTTTCTTGGACTGCTTATTCTCTGAGTACCGGTGGAAAATGTCTTTAGGGATAGACTGTGTAATCGATACTAAACTCTCTTCTCTGCATTATATTTAACTTTCTGCGCGTCTGTCATCCCACCTAAGGTTAGCTTTACTCCATCGGCTCCTACCGGCGTACTATACCCAATCTCGATAGCTTCCCACAGATTTGGATCCACTCTATTGAGGTAGATCTCAAAACGTTGTTTCCAGTGGGGAAACTCATCTAACGTTAAGAGCTTTGGTGGTTTATTATGATTACCCACCTCACTCTCAAGTAACATCAGGTTCTGAATTCTAGAGTCCTTTCCAGCAGTAAAGACTGACATTTGATTTCCATGGCGAATAGCTTTAAGTGTAATAAAACAAACTGTCAACTGATGTGACTAAAGGATGCGATTGGGCTATCCGTGCGAATGAACTCTGCCAATGGTTCAATCGTGCGGCTGAACTAAGCGATTGGTTCGGTCGTGCGAATGAAGCTGATGCGTATGAACACTGTGAACGAATGGTTCAATCGTACGAATGGAGATGCGACTAGGTCCAATCGTGCGTCTGAGCAATGCGAATGAGGTCCAGTCGTACGAATGGCTCACTCGTGCGACTGAAGCTGCTGTTTTGCGAAAATTTCTAGGTTAAACGTGTTTTAGCTGTAAAATTTGATATTTTGCTAAGGTCTAATTGCCTAAGTCCGTAGAAACCAAACTTTGATGAGCAGGGAACGTCCAAGATCACTTTTGACACAAAGATTGCGTTTTTAGTGCAAAAACACAACTTTTATCAATCTTGATTGAATCACAAGTAATCAAGAGCTCAGGCTCTGATACCAATTGTTAGGACTTGGTATTTGAACGAAATACCTAGTGATTAGCGTGTAAACCAATCAAATAGTGCGGAATCCTATTTGATTGGCGATCCAATCAGTGAGAACACACGAAGAATCAATAAAGAATTGACCTAACGTTGAGAAATCGAGTGGAAATCGATCTAATGTGTTCTATGAACTTGGAGAACTAATTGGGAGGCTTCTTGACAGCTAGGGTACGTCTGGAGTCGTAATAGAATGAATGCTTACGTTTTTCATGAATTGGATTGTATTATAGGTTAGTATTGTTCATTCGGGCGACTGAACCATAAGTATGGTTCAGTCATGTGATTGAACCATGCGGTTGATCCATACGCACGACTGAGTGTTCAGTCGTGCGACTGAGCCAATCTTATGTGTTAATCATACGACTGATCCAGTCTCCTGATTCAGTCGTGCGACTGAGTCAATCGTATGAAGTTATTCATGCGTGTGGTCCATTCGCATGCTCCATTCGCATGAGAACTACATTATGTTAAGTTTGAATGTATTGATTTATAAACATTATGTGTAACCATTCAAACAATCACTATCCTAATTAACCAATTCAATATCGACTCATTAACGAATATTAGTCATTACAAATCACAAACAACCATATCATTTCATTAATCATATCAAATTACATCAGAATCAGATAAACAAGATCTATTACATTTCATATCATGATCTAGGGTCATACATGCATCAACATATCCGTCGGTTCCCACACTGGAATTAATGGTTGTAAGAAAGAACCACAAAGCAGAATCAAGCTGTATCAGATAAGTACTCACAAAACAATAGCACGTTGATTCCAAGTATGTAAATTGTATGTATGTAGTACAGCATGAAAGTGGGTGAGCATACTTTTCCCCCAAGTTTGTAATGATTGAAAAGTTGTATGAGCGTAAAAAAGGGGGCCACGAAACTCACTTGTTAAGTGGTAAGTATGGATGTTCAAAGTTCCCAACAGTTGTATGTAATGAACAGTCAAACACCTATTAACAGTTATTGTTGAGCATTAATGATATGTATAAAAGCAAATAGTAATGTTTGGTCGGTTCGGGTAGTATCGGGTCGGTCGCGGGTAACACACACAAGCAGACACACGTATTAAATCTTATGTAGATCCAAATACTAAGAGTAGTCGTCATTGCTAATGACATTCGTGTAAGATCCCATTGATATAAAGATAGTACTTGTCAAATATTTGTAATCCCAAATGGGTTGTTGAGAATTTGTAAAATGTTAGGTTGATTTAGGTTGAATTAGTATGTGTGTGTTGATAGCGTTGACTTTAATTTTTGTTGTCAAGCAATAACACTTTTACTGATGTTATCTTATCATCACAAGACATTCAAGAAGGAATTCACAACACAGCACCATCAGTCACACAAACATGACAGACGCTCGACTCAACTCTCCGTTCGTACGAATCAACCTTCAATCGTACGAATCAGCTTCATCCGCACGGTTGAACTTCATTCACATGACTGGCATTCAGTCGCACCACACAACACCCAATCGCACAACTTAACCTCCATTCGCACCAATCAACCTTCATTCGTACGAATCAGCTTCATTCGTACGACTGAACCTTCATTCGTACGATGGCCTCAGTCGTGCGATACACGCACAGTCGCATACATTCACTCGGTCGAAGGGCTCAATCGCACACCACAATCATCCGCATTGACTCAATCGCACACAACATTCGATCACACGACTCAGTCGCATGACACTCCCAGTCGCATGACTCAGTCGCCCGAATGACACAGTCGCATGACTCAATCACACGACTCACCCAGTCGCATGGCTCAGTCGCATGATAGACCCAGTCGCCTGAACTGCAGGTCCGCGACTACTGAAGTGCAGAGCAGCCTTCGGCTACCCCGGCACGAGTTTTACACAACAAGGACTTCTAGAATCACACACAAACACACACAACAAGAAGCACACGCAGAAAGTCATCACACACACCCACACGAACTCTTGTGTTCGGGTTGACCCAAACAACCGAAACCCTAGAAATGAACAGCAGTTAGAACGAGCAAGAAATGGACAACCAAGGTCGTCTACCTACAAGGATGGAGTAGACTATGTTGTAGATGAAGCCTAGACGAAGAAAACAAGACCAAATGGAGCGGTTTGGTGCAAAAGTGAAGAAGATAGGTGAAGAAGAAGAAGAAAGTGAAGAAGATGAAGGAAATGGCTGGGAATGGGGTTTTTATACCCATCCCAAGTTTGCAAAATGTCAATTTTAGTCCCTGCACTTAGCCCCGAGTTTCCAAAGTTTGTTTTGGTTGAAAACGACTTTAAGCGTGTTTGTATATTAATGTTAAAGTGTGTTTAATGGTAATTAATAACTTAAAATGGTTTTATTAATGACAATGGTTATAATTAAAGATGATATATTTGATGATAATGGTGATGAAATTTACAAAAGGTTTAGGTTTAGCACACGTTCACGAAGGAAGTACAGGCACAAGGGTAATAAAGCAAACATGATTTCTATAATAGGAGTTCATGAAGAAGAGGAAGAATAATTAAGAAAGAATTGATGGTTAATTATGTTGTTTTATGGACCATAAGATGACGGATGTCACAGTATCCCCCAGTTGAGAGAATTTCGTCCCGAAATTCAGCTGGAGTTAGGTCCAAGAGTGTCATCCACGAATATGTGTGGATATTTAATTTCATCTGATCTTCACGTTCCCATGTAAACTCTGGCCCTCGTTTTGAATTCCATCTTATTGGTTCCTCAACAAAATGAAGTTTGACCTTTCGATCCATGATCTCATTGGTTCCTCCACAAAATGAAGTTTTTCGTCAATTTTGATATCCTCAATTGGTACGTGAAGTGATTCATCAGCCAAACACTTCTGAGGTTCGACACATGGAAAGTATCATGCACACCGCTTAGTTCTTGTGGTAATCTTAATCGGTAAGCCACTGGGACCAATTCTTTTTGTAATCTCAAATGGTCCAACGTATCTTGGGGCTAACTTCCCTTTCTTTCCAACCGAACATTTCCTTTCCAAGGAGAGACTTTGAGTAAAACTTGATCCCCAACATTGAATTCTAGAGGCTTCCGATGTTGTCGGCATAGCTCTTTTGGCGATCTCTAGCGGCTTTCAGTCTATCTTTGATTTGGAAGATCTGTCGGTTGTTTCCTGAATGATCTCTGGGCCTGTTAACTGACTTTCGCCAACCTCGGCCCAACAAATGGGTAATCTGCATTTTCTTCCATACAATGCTTCGAATGGAGCACATCCAATGCTCGTATGGTAGCTGTTGTTGTAAGAGAACTCAATCAATGGTAAATGAGTGTCCCAACTACCACCAAAGTCGATTACGCACGCTCTCAGCATGTATTCTAGCGTCTGTATAGTTCGTTCACTTTGGCCATTTATCTGAGGGTGATAGGCGGTACTCATGTTTAATCGAGTGCCTATCGCTTTCTGTAGTCTACCAAAATCGTGAAGTGAATCGGCCGTCACGGTAGGATATGATTGACACCGACACTCCGTGTCTTGTGACGACCTCTTTTATGTACAATCTCGCCAACTTATCCATTTTGTAGTCTTCTCGGATTGGCAAGATGTGTTGATTTCGTCATTCGATCCACTACGACCCATATTGAGTCATGCCCGTGCTCGCTCGAGGGAGTTTGGTAATGAATCCATGGCTATGTTCTCCCATTTCCATCAGGAATCTCAGTTATTGTAGTAGTCCTGATGGTTTCTGATGTTCAGCTTTAACTTTCGAGCATGTCAAGCTCTGCTGCTGTACATAGCAATGTCCTCTTCTTGTCTGGCCACCAGTACAGAGCTTTGAGATCGTGGTACATCTTGTCTGCGCCAGGATGAATAGAATATCACGTCCTGTGTGCTTCATCCTTGACCAAGGTATGTACACCTCCCATCTGGGTACCCATATACAGTCCACGAAGTACTGTACACCATCGTCCTTGCACAACAGTTGTTTATCCCCTCGGAATTTCTTCTCCCGCAAGGTTTTCTTCTTTTCAACGCCTCACTTTGTGCAATTTGGATCTGAGCTTTCAATTCGTTTAATGGTCAATCCCAAGGCTCGAGCACGTAGTGGTTTCGCGCGTTCTTTGCGGCTTAAAGCATCAGCCACCACGTTAGCTTTCCCGGATGATACCGGATTTCACAATCGTAGTCACTAAGAAGCTCTACCCAGCGTTGCTGTCGCATATTGAGTTCCTTCTGATCCAGGATATGTTGAAGACTTTTATGATCTGTGTAGATGATGCATTTGGTTCCATACAGGTAATGCCTCCATATTTTGAGTGCGAATACTACAACGCCAAACTCAAGATCATGAGTTATGTAGTTCTCTCGTGCACCTAAGTTGTCGCGAAGCGTAGGCAATCACCTTATCCTTCTGCATTAGTACGCATCCCAACCCTTGATGCTAAGCATCGCAGTATACCATAAAATCATCAGTTTCGTCGGAAGGGACAATATCGATGCATTACACAGCTCATCTTTCAACGTTTGAACGCTTGTTCTGTGCATGTCCCCAATCAAACTTCTTGTCTTTCTGAGTCAACAATGTTTAACGGTTGAGCGATCTTCGAAAAGTTTGCGATGAAAATGGCGATAGTATCGGCCAATCCTAAAATTGTCGTATCTCTGAAGGTGTCTGGGGCGCATCCCATTTCTTCATCGCTTCAATCTTGCCGGGATCTATATGAATCTCGTCCGTGTGACCACATGACCAAAAACTTCACCTCTCGCACCAGACTCACACTTCGAGAACTTGGCGAAAAGTTTTCTCTCCCTTAACAGTTCCAGTATTGCCCAAAGGTGTTCTTCATGATCCTCTTTCGATCGGGAGTAGATAAGTATATCGTCTATGAACACGATCACAAACTTATCTAGATAAGGTTTACACACCCGATTCATTAGGTCCATAACACAGCTGGTGCGTTAGTCAATCCGAACGGCATGACCAAGAACTCATAGTGTCCATAACAAGTTCTAAATGTTGCCTTTGGTATGTCCTCCTCGAAAACCCTTAGTTGATGATATCCAGAACGAAGGTCGATCTTCGAGAAATACGAAGCTCCATGCAACTGATCAAACAGGTTTTCGATTCTGGGTAGAGGATACCGATTCTTCACAGTTAACTTGTTCAACTCACGATAGTCGATGCACATACGGAACGACCCATCCTTCTTTTTGACAAATAACATCGGTGCTCCCCAAGGCGAGTGACTCGGCCGAATAAAACCCTTCTCTAGTAGTTCCTGCAACTGACTAGATAACTCTTGCATTTCAGATGGTGCCAACCGATACGGGGTTTTTGCTACCAGTGTAGCTCCAGGAATCAACTCTACGAAATTCCACCTGCCGTGGAGGAGGCAAACCAGACAAGTCATCAGGAAATACATCTGGGTAATCCCGCACTACAGGGATATCTACCAATTTCTACTCTCTCTTCTTTCTTTTCCAACACATTAGCCAGAAAAAAGTAGCATTGTCTTCGTAAACTCCAGTGTGCTTTCATGCAGGAAATAAGCTTTAAGTTTCTTCCGGCCGTTCTCCTTGAATTCTGAGTACTCCTCCGTCTGACATAGGGATTCGTACTACCTTGTCCTGACAGACAATCTCGGCTCCGTGTTTCGACAACCAATCCATTCCACAATCACGTCGAAACTTCCTAACTCAAAGGGTATCAAGTCTATATCGAAGGCATGGTCCTCCAATATCAATGAGCACTTTCTAATATTTCATCAGCCTGAACAACCCTACCATTGGCCATTTCCACAGAGTAGCTAGTTTCTAGCCTACTAGGACTCAAATCAAGCAATTGCATAAACTCAGAAGATTAAAGCTATTTTCTGCTCAGTCATCAATCAATATAGATGCGAAGTGATTATTGAGTAAGTGCGTACCCGTGACAACATTCGGGTCCTGACGGGCCTCGATGGCTCCCATGACAAAAGCGCGTCCCCGAGCCGTATTCCCTTGGTTGCCATCACCTGTTGTTGGTTGTTCCCTTGTTGACCAGGTGCCTGATTCAGTTTGGGGCACATGTTTCTATAATGATCGGGGCTTCCACACTCATAACAGCCCCTGGCATCCTGGCGGGGTTAACCGCGTTGACTGGTGCAACCATATTCAGCGATGTTCTGCAGTCTCTTGCTAGATGCCCCGGGCGTCTACAGTTCGCACACACCCGGCACGGCATCGCTGGGGGATGATGAAAGTTGCACCTATCACATTTAGGGTGCGGACCCACATACGCTCGCATGCCCTGGGTCACTGCCACAAAATTTATGGTTGACTTGGCCCTTTTCTCGAATTTCCTGGCACTCGACCGGCTCATTTCCCCAACATCTTTCCTTTTCTCTGCTCCCCTGCCCAATACCCCTGTTCTCACCATCTCATCAGTTAGAGCGCCAGCCTTCTGAATTGTGCTCTGGATAGTAGGAGGAGCAGCTGCTATCACCATTGCCCGGATTTTAGGCGCAAGTTCCCAAATGTACCTTTCAATCCTCTTTGACTCCGGAGTGACCAGGTGTGGAATCAATCTTGCCAGCTCATGAAAACGGTCAGTGTAAGTTGCATGCCCAGCCCCCACCATAGCATGATTCCAGAACTCATGCTCCAATTTCTGTATCTTGTTGAGAGGACAATACTCCTCGGTGATTAGGGCTTTGAACTCATCCCATGACATTTGCATCGCCGATTCTCTTCCCCTAGCATGTATCTGAGTGTTCCACCTAGTTAGTGTCTTGCCCTGTAGTGAGCACGTGGCATACTTGATCCTTTGGCTATCGAGGCATTCGTTGATGTCAATCACTGCCTCCATCTTTTCAAGCCATCTAGTCAGGGCTATTGCTCCACCTTTTCCATCAAACTCTCTCGGTTTACAAGCCACAAATTCCTTGTATGAACATCCCCGTCTAGCATTCACAACCACGGTCTCATTAACAATCCCAGTCTCATTACCGGCTGTACCACCATTCCCGGTCTCCTGATTGCTTTCGTTCCCAGTCGGGTTTCCATTATCCTCATTATCATTGCCACCATCCCCGTGGGGTGGTGATTCTGAAGAGCATCGCTCACTTGGGCCACGATAGTCGGAATTAGCGCGGCCAGCTGTTGGGCGATTAGGGTTGCCATGGCAGTGTTTCCCGTTCCCTGATTATTACCGGTAGGACCATCACTTGTTCTCGGTGCCCTACCTCTGCCTCTGCCTCTGCCCCTCGGGGCTTCACTTCCGCCAATGTTGCTGCGGGTAACTCTTCGAGGCGGCATGTTCTAATCATAAAAGTAGTAAGCACATAAGTCTTAACCATTGCAAGGCATATCATCCATGTCACATTAAGGTCTAACATTCTAAGTTAATACCATACTTATGATTGTCACACATCGCATACAAATCGTGTAATTCTCACACCATGTATAGGTAATGTCCCAACAGTAGTCCATCCTAATAATAGCATCCCCATGCATATAATCAAGTCTAGCGGAGGTTGCCTACTTCCTCCTCTCTCGAGGTCTCAAACATAACCTCCTCGGGGTAAATCTCAATGTCTAAGGTCAAGCAGAATAGCACGATCTATGAAGATCTCTTCGGGTTTAATACCCGGATTGATAAAATAACTTGGTGCGCAGAGGGAACGGAAGATCCAATAGAAGTATCCCATAAGGAGTGAGCACAAGGGCTCCCTCACAGGGTGGAAAGATCATGAAACAGATAGATAAACAAACAAGTGATGAGAAACACGTATGAGATATAAAATGCACACAACTCTGGCATGCAAATCTACATGAAGGTTCCTAGGTTATAGTCTAGGTCAAGTGTATTGCCTAATTCTCTATAACCAATGGCTCTGATACCAGTCTGTCACACACCCGCTAAGAGCGGAAACACGAGGATGTAACGAGACGAGAATCGTCATAACACATGGTAAGCGATAGAGATGCAATAATAATAATGATGACAAGCGTGTCATGACGACACCCGACAACAAGGGGACTTGTGTCGTGTCTAGTCAGTATTCACGACAACAGAGCCATAAGCATAAACATAGATAATAACACTGTATGTAATTCCCACAACCCGGGAACAAGTTACAAAATATAATGTTGTTTGAAACAGATACAACAATTGTTTTCAAATGACCAAGTTTAGCCACAAAATGCATCCTAGGGTCTCCACTAAGGCAGCACACCTAGATCTTCAGCTAGCATGATCACCTGAAAAGATATGCTCAAAATGGTCAACAAAATTATTGGTGAGCTCGTAGGTTTAAAAGTAAATAAGTAATTGATGTTGTA